>JABAJT010009729.1:3697-79408 GCA_018850275.1 Tephrocybe sp. 9174TJB
TGATCACCACCATCCCATGATCCTTTTGAGTCCAGCAACTCTGTGAGCTCGTTGAATTTGTCTTCACCGGGTGTCAGAACCATCATCCCGGAGTTGAATATATCTGGCCATCCAACATCTGGTGATGCGGAGAATTCGTGAGGTAACGTGAACAGGTGCGAGATCGGGCGTATTGGAAGAATGTCGGCATCAAGAAAGATGATCTTCGAGAACTGAGTGAGACGGAAAACATGCAATTTTGTAAGGACAGTGTTGAGGTCCAGGCGGCCTGTTGGTGTCGTCAGTTTTGGTGACAGGCAAAGAGGATGAACAAAAGGTGCAAGGGGTGCCGAGGTCAAGTGAAGGCGCTCTAGGCATAGAAACGCGTCCCAAACGCTTCAGATTGGCTTAGACGCTGTTTCAGTGCGCCTGTACCAGGTATTGTGCACTAACAGGTCCAGCAGACGCGTGATAGAATTGTGCAGGTTGAATTGTCTCAGGAAATGCTACTCACCAAGTAAGGCTAGACCTGTTTCATTTTGTTGAAGAATTGTCTCGACGCCAATGACGATGTCGAAAGCTCTCCGTAAAAGCTTGATGGTAGACACGTCGACGGTTTCTGGGGTTACCAAGCATACAGTTTGAAATTCAACCTCCGGGGGAACGACAGGACTTGGGTGGACATCTTTGATTGCGCCAGCAAGGGCAAGAGCGCCAGGCAGGTATGAATCTGAGGATATCAGAGTTACAAATGCATAGGGAGCAGCCATCGCCCAGCGGTGGAGGGAAGGGGGCGAAGGACAGCTAACAACTTGCAAAAGCTCCAGAATAATGGAGTCCTCCAAGAAAGAAGTTACGTAACAGGGAATGCCAGGAAGATAAACTTTCTGCACAAACGTTCTTGATGACGGGAAGGAGCTGAAACGATTTGTCCCTGAGTAATTCTACTTGCAGCGATAAAATTTTCATCTATGGTAGATACACGATCGTAGAAGAATTGAACCAGCCCTCGAGATAAGCAGCCGCGGCGGCTGTGTGACGACGTCACAGGACGGCTTGCGCTCGTCCATCAACTATGAGTCGCTGGGTCCTTGCCGACATTTCTGACCACAGGTCTGCGTAGGTGTACAAGCCATGGCTTTTCCTTGTCGTCTCTCCCGCCTGCCCCTTGGGCTGTGGTCATCATCCACTCCGACATTAAAGCCGCATATCTTCCCTATCACCATACGGCACGCGTCAAGGTGGACTCGCTCACCCTTGGCTCGATGGCCTGCTTATAGAAAAGCACTTTGGCTCGTTCCATTGGCAGGAGGAATGACTCTTTGCTTCGCTCCCCCGCCACAGTCCCTTCTTCCGACCATGTTCTCTTCCCCTACCCTCATTCCATGTCCGGGTCCGGCCTCTTCGAAACCTCAGAATATCACCATGTCATCACAGTCCGAGGCAGACCGCACCATGGTGGCACGGATACGCACCTTCTTACGCTCAAATTTCTGGGAGCCCCTTCTGGCAGCTAAACGGTTCATTTACCTCTTCTTCCTCTTCTTCCCTGTTGTCTTGTGCAGTCCTATGCTTCTTGTTGGGAAGGTGCAGAAAAAGTATCGCGGAGATAGGTGGGGGGCAGTCTGGTGGTACGGTTTCCTTGTCAGCAAAATGGAAGCTGCCGGCCCGACATTTATCAAGGTGATTGCTCAACTTTCTTCTGGGCATTTCAATCTTTGACCCATTTCTACAGCTGGCCCAGTGGGCCGCGTCACGCGCTGATTTATTTCCTTCCTTATTTTGCGAACGTCTTGGCGCCCTACATTCCCAAGGCACTCCACATTCATTAGAACACACAAAGCAAGTTATAGAAACGGTTTTCCAAAAACCCTTCGATGAAGTCTTTGAGGAATTCGATGAAACTCCCATAGGTACCGGGGCTATTGCGCAGGTAATTTTACCAATCTATCTTCCACGTCAACAGACCCTAACGACACCCTCACCAAGGTGTACCGAGCAACCCTCAAACAGAATTTGATACCGCCATCATACCTTGGCCCTCGGCGTTCGAGGAAGACCCCTACTGCAGCCATTGGTCCAGCCATTCTCAAAGATCCCCCGCCATCTGTACCCACAGCCTCAGTCGCCATCAAGGTCCTGCACCCCGACGTAACAAAAATGATCTCTCGAGACCTTGCAATCATGTCCTTCTTTGCCCATGCCATATCTATTATTCCTGGCATGCAATGGTTGTCGTTGCCGCAAGAAGTGGATGTTTTTGGAACGATGATGTTCCAGCAACTAGACTTAAGGAACGAGGCTGAGAATCTACAATCATTTGAGCACAATTTTTCAAACAGAAAAGTGCCGGTGACATTTCCGAGACCCTTGAAGGTATGGTCGACAAAAGATCTCCTAGTAGAAGAATACGAGAATGCTTTACCTCTCGAGGCATTTTTAAAGAATGGCGGTGGGCCATTCGACGAGCAGATAGCGACTGTTGGTCTGGATGCCTTTTTGGTCAGTGTTGTTCCATGGCATTTTTACTGATGTTGAATTTTCTTCACTTGTACAGAACATGCTTCTTCTCGACAATTTTGTGCATTCTGACCTTCATCCAGGCAACATTCTCATCAAATTCATAAAACCACCTTCCGCCAAAGAACTGCTTGTCAATCTATATCACTCCATATTCCCTAATCCTGACGGCGTGCCTCAGCCCTCCGATCTTTCAGCCCAGTCAGCTCAGTCTGACGAGATCGTTTCTCGCCTTCGCGACTTAATCCCTTCACCTGTAGCCTGGGGCGCAGAACTGACATCCCTGCACGACGAGGGCTTTATTCCCGAAATTGTGTTCATTGACGCTGGTCTCGTCACTACTCTCGATGCCACAAACCGCAAAAACTTCCTCGACCTCTTTCGCGCTGTTGCCGAATTTGACGGCTACCGCACTGGCCAGCTGATGGTTGAACGTTCGCGTTCTCCAGAGCTTGCCATAGAGACTGAAACATTTGCCCTCAAAATGCAGCATCTCGTGCTCACTGTGAAACGCAAAACATTCTCCCTAGGCCAGATCAAAATATCCGATCTTCTGACGGAGGTATTGAAGGCGGTGAGAGTCCACCATGTAAAGATGGAGGGCGACTTCATCAACACTGTAATTTCGATACTACTTTTGGAGGGAATTGGGCGCCGCCTAGATCCGGAGTTGGATCTGTTTGCAAGTGCCTTACCGATCTTAAGGCAGCTCGGTGGGCAGATGGCAACGAGAGAATCGGTGACTAAGGACCTACCCTCGAGTAATCTTGGGGCTTTATTGAAGGTATGTGCCTTTGAAATTGATTGACATGCTCAATGTTTTACATTCCTGCCTTGACTCTACACTGACGCCCATTCTTGTAGAAGGAGATCTCTCGTTTGCAATTGTCCTCGAGCTGCGAGACAATGCGGCACCTTCTGCTGCTCGACCTACCGTACGCGCCTGACCCTTCCCTGAACCGATATCCCATCTTATTCGTTATAGGAACCCCCACCATGGATACCTGCAAACTCTCAAGACACGACGCCAGGCTCAGACGAAAATGCGGAGCTCCATATGATTCGGGCAGTTAATACGGGAATCATTAATGTGAGGCACAGACATCTTATGACTATCAATTCTTCATTCAATGATAAGCCACCAAGCTTTCTCTAGCTGTCCAGGAATCGGGTATTAAATTGCAGCGCGAAAAAGAGTCAGCCCAAGTCAAGAAGACCACATCTTCTCCACCCCCTCAGTCACCTGCGGTGGCTAACCCGTCGAACGTAGATGTACCACCGAAAACACAGGAATAAATTAGGTGAAAAACAATATTATGCAAATACTAAACGTCCACTCGTATACGTTGAATTATGGGTATAATTCTCTCCCACTCTTCCATCGCCTAGTCGCACTTGTGTCAGTTGACATGATCTATGGATATACAAGGCTCACTTACCGCCTTGTAGAACTCAATTTCACCATCTGCAAGGTTACCAAGCATCTCCTTCATCTCTGCTTCCTTTGCAAACTGGAAGACAGATTGCTCTCGAAGAGTTTCGTCACTGAAGGCATCGGAAGTCTCATGTGCAGTGGTGACAGCATCTTGAAGCTGTGGCAAAATTGGTGACACATTTATGGCTCGTAACACGGACACTCACTTCTTTAATCTTGATGTCCAACTTCCGCATCTTTTCAACTCTACTCCGATCATCATCTGCTCCACGTATTGCGTCGACGCGGTCTTTGATATAAGCACCTAGACCGAGACCGGTGCTACCTGCATGTCCACTGATGACTGCAGCTAATCGATCGCGCTCGCCCGTAACACCAGACAAGTAGTCGGAAAGTTCTTCAAAGTCAAGTTGCTTCTGATCTCTTAGTTTGAGAACAGCACGGTTTGCGTGTGAATAGCTCAGTAATGAGTGTAGATGAAGTAGAAGGGGGTCGGTTGTCGTTTGTGTCTAACAGTGACGCAATCAGAATACATATGCGATGCATAAAGTCGGACATACTGTATGGCGAAGAAGTGCGGAAAACTCCAGTAGAGTGTTCGAAAAATGATTCAACTGATCTGTAATCCCTGATTCGAGAAAGCCTAGACCCTGGACAGCAACTGCTAGATCGTGGTAGTCGGCAGTGAGATCTTCACCGAATTCCGAATTTCCATCTCATTTAGCCTCAGACAATCGACTGAAGAATAGGCACCAAAGGCGCGACGAAATAAACTCACCGCTGGTTCTGCCTCTGATGCGAGTGTACAAACGTTCAGACACTGTCAAACCTTCTTCAAACTTGTCGACTCCTTCACGCATATCCAGGAACCTTTCGTCAGGTTTGCGAACGCGTGCGAAAGCATTAAGTAGAGTGTCTGAGATATTGTCGATGATGCCAGGCGTAGGTTCTGGCCCTGGTGGATGCGCAACATGCTGGTGCATATGGACATGCTAAGCTATAATCAATACACTTTCCGTAAAACCAAAACATTGTCCCTCACCCATTCCGTGGACTCGAAAAAAGCACGGACTAGTGTGCTTCTTTGTAAGGTAGGATGACGAGACAGACGTTGCAGGAATCGATGTAGGCTTGAAAGGCAATATTGAGAGGGTGCGCTCAAGCATTAAATATGATGAATCACTTACTCGAGCCGTCTTCGTTCCATAAACTCTGGGCTGAAGCGATCTCCTGTTATGTATTCTGGCAGCAATAACTGAGTGTGAAGGAAGAGAAATGTGAGGTCATAGACAGACCCAGACGATGTTTGTCCGGCAGTGGAGGAACTACGCATGCTGGAAAGTCTCTGACAAGATTGTCCCTAAGGAATACAAAGTCTTGGAAGCGGCGGCGAGCTGAGGGGTTGGGGGTAGAGAAGATTGGTAGGTTCGTCTTGTGGTCAGGGTTTAGGAGATGTACGCCCAAGTCAAGAAAGAACTGGGTACCTTTGCCTGGACCAAATAGGAGACGTATGCATCCTTAGTTTCTGCGAGTTCCTTGACAGGGTCCTTGACTGAGGTGATGAGGTAGCCTTCCCATTTGGGATCGAGCGGTCCTTCATTGCTGTCGGTTGTGCTTTGTCTGAAACCAGGGCCAGATGGTATGGGCTCAGTAGGATAAGCAGGTGGTGCTGGGGATTCCCAAGTAACGCTGTCGAATACGTCGTCGTCGTCTCCGAGCATTGTGGCACGGGAGAGAGGGGGGTGCCTTACATAACTGCGGACGACGTCAATAATATTAACCACCAAAGGGACACGTCTAAATAAAAGGTTTGTTCTGGCCCACCATGGTCAACGCCACCTCCCTCGGTTGGCTCTTTCATTTCATATCATTCTCCCATTTTATACTCGCCGCATTGGCGTACGAGGTGCCCATTCTCGACGCAGGCAAGCCAGTTGCAACCCAATGACGAACACTTCATATGCTTACCACTCACACTAGAATACTCACGACAAATATGTAGTGGCATGTGGGGAAGCCAGTCGACATACATAAATGGTACAAACTATGCAAAGTTTGAGTCTCAACTCCTTACCCGCCCTTGTTACAGTTAGCTTTGATACTACCTCACAGGGCCAAGTTGCAATGGTGATCTATGAGTGGGCAGATGCTGGCTACCTGGGAAGGTCTACAGATCCTACAGACGAGTATTTACCTGTGAGTAATCTGCCGTTTTGTTAATTCAGATGACATCTTATCTCCTTAGAAAACCTACGTCTGTACCGCACGCGCAGTGACCGAAGGGACCTGCACACGCGATCAATTAGGGCGCTTCATTCTCGACCTTCCCAGTGGGAAACAAGCCAACCAGACCAGCTTCTGGTCTGCCAGAGTTGAACTGCCCGACAAAGTATCCACCAATGTTACGAATGCCTCCGACGGTGAGTTCTGGAACAACCCGGCGGGTAACCCAACCCCACCTGCCAGCAACTACACTTCTCCCTGGCGGCGGCGAAAGGCGAACTCTGACTCCTTGTTAGTTACTCGCCGGCAGGAATTCTCTGGCCTTTACACATATACCGAATCAATACAGTACCCAGTTCGAAGGACGGGTTACTACTGCGTAGGCAAGTATCTGTTTCGACCTGTGAAGAGATATGATTCACAGAAATGTATCACAGCTGTTGTTCCCCTCACCGTCAATACGCGTTTGAGTCGAGCGGCCACCGATGTCCCGTATCATCCGTCATATACTGGTCGTGTATTTTTCAAGAACACCTTCGATGGAAAGCTTCCGGCAACTGATTATCCCAAAGTCAACGTGTGCCCCTCTTGCTTGAAATTCTGATTTTGGTTATTCAATTAGCAATGCTCTGCAGTTCTACTTTTTGATGTCGCTTGTCTACCTCACTTTTGCTGCTGCCTGGGGATGGCTATGTTACCAGCACCTACACGAACTCTTACCAATCCAAGTGGGTCGTTATTATCCTTGTAGCGTGCAATCCTTTGATCTGCCAACCCCATAGCATTATCTTTCTAGTCTTGTGGGGTTATTGGTTATTGAGATGGTTGCGAATTGGGGTATTTACTTTCGTACCTCTTCACCTTTTCTTATGGGCTCATGAGTCCCAGCCTATTACAGGTATCTCAATTCACACGGAAGAGGCACTGCTGCAACCGTTTTTCTCATCGTTGGTAAGTGTTCAAGGTGGCACTTCTTCGTTCGTTCCTCTAACAACAAGAGTAGTTGCTATTTTGGATGCTGCTCGGAATGCCATGTCATTTTTCATGTTATTAGTTGTTTCATTGGGACTCAGTGTCGTTCGTGAATCGCTTGGACGGACAATGTTGAAATGCCAGTTGCTGACAGGCGCCCACTTCATTTTCGGGAGTATGTTCAGTATTTAAATCTATTGGCCTCTTTCTGATGTTCAGGCATTTCTAGTACTCTATGCAGTAGGTATCGTCGAACTTGAGCTCGAGTCTACTTCTGCGCTTGTGCTTTTGATGTTCGTGATTCCTCTGGCCTTTACACTAAGCGGCTTCCTCCTCTGGATCATGTACTCTTTGAATGGTTTGCTCATGACACATTTCTATTGCAAAAGAACCTTACATTCCCTTTTATAGCAACGATTGCTCAACTTCGTGCTCGCAAGCAGAGATACAAACTCAAAATGTTCGAACGTTTGTATTACATTCTACTTGCAACCGTTGTTGTCATTGCCATCTTCTTTGTCGTGTCTTCTATGTCCTTTTCAGGGCGTCTAGCTGAAGGTTCGTTAAATCAGTCGATATTCGAGTAAATCAAAAGTTAATCTCTTCGTCAGACTATGCAGCCAAGTCATGGCGTGTGCGGTGGTGGCTTCTCGATGGCTGGCTAGCACTGCTGTACCTTTCGACATTTGCGTCCGTTTCCTTCCTTTGGCGGCCATCGGCTAACAACAGAAGATATGTATATATTTTACCCTTGGAGGTGTCTTGTATCCTTATCTGTCTTGTGACCTTACGTTGGCGATGTCAGATGAGATTGCTCAAGATGAAGAGGATGCAGAAGACTACGACTTAGAAGCGCTCAGCAGCAGAACACGCGCACGCGATGACGATGACAACGCCACACTAGTTGCAGATCGTGGACCGGGTGGGCCTTCACCTGCGGAAGAGGTTGTTTTCGAGATCGGCGATGAAGAACCAGGCAGTGATGGCGAGGATGATGCCACCGCCAAAAAGCGTCGGCTTTCTGGCTCTGACAAGAATGCAGATCACGCCGAGCGACAGGGACTCATGGGCGGGAGAGAGAGAGCCGACTAATAACTACTAGAGCGTCTGCCTACGGCGATTATTTCTGAAATACAAAACAGGGCTTTTAATATATATATCATACATTCTAGCGACTCTCTCGTACATCAATCCCTGATACGCCCTGAAGATACCGAGTACAGCCTTGCGGCTATGTTCATGCTTTGCAGCTCCTACGGAAAAACAAGATTATCGGTCGGTCGTCCAGAGAAAAGGCATAACTATTAATTACCTGGAACAACAACTTTGCTGCGTAAGGTATGTATAACTGAGAACAAGCAGTTTTGTTCTTGCAAGCACGACACTAGTGAAAAAAGTCAATCAAATCCTCCAATGGAAAAAAAAATCAAAGTAGGCACCTCAAAGCTCTGTTTTTTCTGGGAAAATAAAAACAAAGAAAAGATGAGTATTTGTGTTATGTGATAAAGATCAAGAAACTGACAAGATTAGCAATCGCCGTCAGGCCACAACTACACAGGATTAATTAGGCTTGTGATAATGATACAGCAATAAAGTTTGCTTACATGTCACAAACGTGAAGACGATATGCATCACTTGCTTCGAAAAGACGCTCTTTCAAGAAGCCTGCAATTCCATGAGATATCATGCAATCACGTTCCATCTCTCCGAAACGCAGGCCACCATCTCGACTTCTACCTTCTACAGGTTGTCGGGTTAGAATCTGAACAGGACCTCGAGCTCGCGAGTGAATTTTGTCGTCAACCATATGCTTCAAACGTTGATAATAGGTCGGTCCTAAGTAAACTTGTGCTTGAAGTTTACGTCCAGTGTGACCATGGTACATGACCTCTAAACCACGCGACTGATAACCTTTCTGCCTCAGGAAAGTTGAAACAGATTCGACAGTGAGATCGGTGAAAGGTGTCGCGTCCCCCTCGTTTCCAATTAGCGTGGCGACTTTAGAGAGTAGACACTCGACCAAATGACCGATAGTCATGCGAGATGGAATAGCGTGAGGATTGATGATAATGTCAGGAACGATTCCCTCAGCGGTGAAAGGCATGTCTTCTTGACGATATGTAATTCCAATGGTACCTTTCTGGCCATGACGAGATGCAAACTTGTCTCCCGTCTGAGGTATACGAGTCGAACGAACCCGGACCTTGACAAACTTCTGCCCTTCAGAGTTAGTTGTGATCAAGACCTGGTCCACTATCCCGCTTTCTGTGCTTTTTAGTGGTGTTGAAACGTCCCGGCGCGTGTGCGTGCGAGTTCGCTGTCCAAGCTCCTCACTATCGGGAGGGATGGGTGCCGTCTTTCCAATGATGATGTCCTCTCCTGCAACACCTGTACCTGGAGCAATCAAACCATCATCTTCGAGTTTGTCGTATGTGCCATGCTTCATGCGGAGCGTGTTGTCTCGTGAAGGCTTTTCAAATTCCTCCAGCTGTTGAATACCGCTCTTCTTCTCGAGGTCCATGTAGCTTCGGTAATATATACTCCTGAAAAGCCCACGATCGATAGAACTTTGGTTCATAATGACGGAATCCTCTTGGTTGTAGCCACTGTAACATAGAATTGCAACTATGGCATTCTGTCCAGCAGGAAGCTCTCTGAACTTCAAATACTCCATTGATCGTGTGGTGGCGAGAGGTTTCTGAGGATAATATAATATGTTGGCCATGGTATCCATTCTGATTAAAAAGTTCGTCAAGAAGATTCCCATCGCTTGTTTGCCCATAGCGGATTGGTAGGTGTTACGGGGAGACTAATCCGAGTCAGCGGGTTGACAAACAAGTACGTTAAGAAACCTCACCTGGTTATGATCAGGGAAAGGGATGATGCTTGCGCATATGCCCAGGATCATACTTGGGTGGATCTCGCAGTGAGTCCAAGTGTGTGAGTTGATTCCAGCCTTCAGTCGGGCCGCAGGATCAAAATCCTCATTAGCGGTAGGGTTGACTCCACTCTGCTGTAGGCGAGAAGTTTCTAGGTCTTCTGGGGTCATTGAAATCATGACAGTCTCCTCCTCTTCGGCATCCAGGAGTTCAACAACACCGCCTTTCACCAATGACTCCCATTTGTAATCCTGGCCATCATCATCCTTCCTATTTTGCAGCCATCGAATATGCTTCTTTTCGAGCGTAAGCTGTTGGTTTTCCACTATGAACAGAGGGCGGCAGACTCTGCCAGCATCTGTATACAACCGGAGTTCCTTCTCTCGAATATCCCTGACGACGGAAACTTCGGGGCTAATATCATCCTTCCGTCTGAGTTTCTTGATGGTTTTCACGAGGTTAGCAGGGTCACGGTGGACGCCCATCCAGACGCCATTAACGAAGACTTTTGTGCAAGGAGTGGATGAATGAGCATTTTCCTCAAGCGACTCTAATCCCCACTCCTCTAAAAATTCGATGACAGGCGCTGAGTAAGAGCCCACAGAGATGCATGACATGAGCGCAAGATTTTTGACCAGACCACATGCTTGTCCTTCGGGTGTTTCTGCGGGACAGACCATCCCCCAATGCGTATTATGCAACTGCCGGGGTTTTGCTATTTTCCCTTCTCGTCCTAGAGGCGTATTGCATCGGCGGAGATGGGACAACGTGGACGCATAGGTGTAACGATTCAGAACCTGCGACACACCAGCTTTCGCTGACATTGACTTCTTTTGGTCCCCCCAGTTGCCAGTAGCAAGGGAGTACTTCAATCCATTAGTAATGGTCTGATGCTTGACAGCGAGAGCAAGGTTGAATTCTTTATGGGTTTCCACACACTGAAGAGAGTTTGGTCAGAATTGAACGGCGTCCTGATTCGGACATGTGGCAAACCTTTTGCAGATAACGATATACATCCTTCGTTAATTTTCGGAACAGCATCCTGAACAGGTTGGCGAGAAGAGGGCCTGCCAAGTCAAGCCGCTTCTTTCCAAAGTGGTCACGATCATCGAGCTCCCGGCGTTCCAATGCAGCAAGGAGGAGCCTGTGAATCATATATCCGAAAAAATAAGCCTTTTTAGATTCGGACCCTTCAGCCATCGAAACGTGAGGTAACATTTCCTTCTGTAGAATTTCCTGGGCGTAGCGTATTCGACGTTCACGCGATAGTCCAGTAGTGGTACCACGATTTCCGATGAAATCCAAAGCGACTTCTCGATCCTGAATAACGAAACCCTCGTCGATACAAGGTTTCAGCATCTCGAGCATTTGCGCGTCCTGCATGTCATAGCAGATATGTTCCAAAATATCTCGATCGGATATTACACCGAGTGCACGGAATACAACCCATATTGGTATATCGACCTTGATGTAGGGTATGGTCGCCTTCATGACGTTTCCGGACTAATCTCATGGTAAGGGGAAGGCTCAGTTACAAGTAAATGGTACTTACAGATCGCTCCTGGGCTCGATGGAACATTTTGACCTGAAATTGACTTATCGTCTTTCCGCCCTTCTCCACTGCACTTCGAATCTCAGCAAGAAAATTGATGGGCGAAGGTTGCGCTTTCGCAAAAACGTAGACGTGATTTGTCGCCATTCTTTCTTGAGCAATCAGGACCTTCTCCGATCCATTGATGATAAAATACCCTCCCGAATCATAAGGACATTCATTTAGGTCATATAACTCATCATCTCCCAGATCATGAAGAATGCAGAACGTCGAACGTAGCATGATTGGCACCTATTCAGAAGTCAGAGCATAAAAGCGTATGAAAATCGCAGTCTCACTTTTCCTATCCAGACTTTCGTGGATTCATCTGGGCCGTCGTCGTGTTCCGCCTCCCAAGCAATATCGCCTGGCATCCCGTCAGAGTTCTCCCGTCCAAGAAGAACCCTCTTTTTCATTTCAATATATAGCGGGGCCGAATATGTCAAGTTTCTAAGCCTGGCCTCCTGTGGAAATACAGGGACAACCGAGCCGTCTGCCTCTGTCACTGTTGGTCGCGAAAGGTATATTTGACCGAACTTGATCTCATATCGTCGAGTCATGTCGGTTTCGTGTCCAGTGTGCTGATCTGCCTGATCCAGTATAAGGTCCGAGTTCTCGTCGACCAGTTCTTGCATGGTGTTCTGGACGAACTCGTCAAACGAGTCAAGTTGTTGTCGAACGAGACCCTTCTGGTCAAAGAAGCTGGAAATGACAGTCCAGCAATCCTCTTGAGTTATCTCCTCATAGCCGTCTTCATCTTCATCCATGCCATAGTTGCCGTCATCATAAGAGTAGGGGTCTTCATTCGCACCTGGTTCTGAGCCAGAAAGGTAATGAAGTTACAAGGAACTTCGAGCCGAGCATGGAAAAACATACCTTGACTCATAATATGATTAACAGTTCCCTCAACAGCAGCACGGACTAAGAGTATCGCAGCGGCAAGAATGAGAGAATTGGCGCGTCCTCAAGTGAGTGCAAAGTCGAAATGACCAAGCATTTGATCTCTTGTTGAAGTTGACAACTATTTACATATTTACGCGCGTACGAACCCCAACGACTAGTAAAGGCCCCTTAGTGTAGTAGGTATTCCTATTGCAACTACTCAATTGACAGTCCCGTAATACAGTGCATGCTGGATAATTATCCATACCAACTTCTTCTCTGCATCTGCTAATTGATTCCCGCCCAATCCAGCAGTTTGAAGATTTTCTGTTTCGCGCTACGTTCATAGCTAGTCTGGCTCAAAATCGATTACCTGCTGGTCATGGACCCTTTTTAATTGGGAGACGCACCCCGAAAATTAAAGTATGATTGAGATAGTGGAAAAGCTCGTAAAGATCACATCGATAGGGATATTCGCCAACAGGTTCCGACTTGGGTCGCAATTCATGGTAAGTGTCGAAAAATGTCCTAGAAAATCCACCGAAGATTCGAGAAATCGCTAGGCTATGCGGACGCCATAAGGTGTGGTATTTCACCACCATTGTGGCTACTCACTCTGCTTCATTATGGCCGTAGAATGACGACGGATCAAAAATAACTGGCCTCCGCGAAGCATCTACACCGACATTTCCGCTCTGGAACCGGCTTCAACGTCAATCACGTTATCCTATGTACATACTTGCTCACCCAGAGATCACCATGAAGAAGTGCAGGCCGGATTTTTAAAGGTCCTAGTAGAAGTTTTAAGTGACTATTATACATGACTCCAAGGGGTGTTTGAGATACCCAGAAGTTTTGGGATGACCCTATATATATAACCTATTGTGAGTCATTGTCCTTTATCGGGATGAGATACTACTAACCTTCTCCTTACTTGATCCACGAGATTACACAACTCTTCGTGTGAGCCTTTCTCTCTCAGCTGCACCCCCAGATCGCATACCATTGAGTCAAAGCATTCATTCCAACTTTCAAACCATCCATTCTTGAGCCGGGTAACGCCACAATATGTTGGTACATGGAACCCAAAGCCCTCTTCGCTGCTTTTAGCGTGTAATTCGGTTGCCAGCCTTGTCGCCAGTGCTGATGCAGCATCATCTCCTAATCGATGTATATCTTTAAATTCAGAGATGAAAAAAGGACGATTGCCGTTCACCACTCCCACTCGTATGATACGGGGTGCCAAGTCCGGAGCAGCGGCCTCTATTGCCTTCAGAGATTCTGCTTCACCCACGTATTGCTCATGCTCAGCCGGCGTACCGCATTTAACGAAGTAAGTTGCTCCAGAAGAGGATGTGACTCTAGGCGGAGTTCCGCTGAACTCGTTGCCTGGTTCAATCAGCTCCAGCTGTTCGAGTAAGGCGTAGGGAGTGCTGGATTGTCTAGCCATGACGATGATGAATCCCTGGAGCGAGTCTAGGACCGTCCTCTAGGTGATCCACCGGGCCGGCTAACCCCGCGCTTCTTGCCGAAGGAGCGATATTGACAAGATAAAAGAGACGGCCTGTTGAACAAACCTCATCATCCACTAGCAAGAATGTTGCCCTATATCAATAAACCCGTTCCTGGTGCTTACCAGTACTTTCCCCTCAATGAACCACCCACAGGGACATACATTTCACCCTCGAACTCCACGGTACGTGCGGGGGTTCTGCTTCACTTGAATCAGTTGGAGCGCTAGTGTTATTAAAGTCACACCGTCAAGGGAGAAGAAACCCCCGCTCTCTTCCGCCCTATAACAATCAGAGGAATATCTTTCAAAAATAGAATATTCGTGGTGAGTTGGATTTCCAGGGCTCATCTGGATTGTGAAGCTCAAGAGACGTGATTTTCTTATTAGGCTCCAATGTGTCAATATAGTGCAGATAACGGACACGCAACTGACTGGCACTTTGTACATCTTGGGGTGCGCCTGACCATTCGGTAAAAAATTATTTTGCGAGCTCCTTGGCTAGGGTTTCGCTACTCGTGGGGTAGCAGCAATATGTGTCGAGGCAACGGCTGTCGTTCCTGAGGGGAGAATCGCACCAGAGGACCTGGTCAGTTTCTTTATCGTTTTGACTTCCTACTATTTTACCCAGGATTTGGTACCAGGGACTTTGGACTGATACCCAGATTGAACCTCTGCGGAGGATTGTGAACTTCTGCCATGCGCAAGATACGAAAATCGGCATTCAACTCGCCCATGCAGGTCGAAAGGCATCGACTCATGCCCCATGGACTCAGAGAGCAGCTGGTCACGGCGCGCAACATACGGCGTCCAAGGAGGAGAATGGTTGGCCCGACTGTGGTTCGTGCAATGTGACAAAGATTATCTGAGCCCTCCCTGACTCGAAGAGCATCAGTTTTTGGGCCCAGTGATATACCCTTTTCCAGCACGTATCCGTCTCCCAAGGCCATGTCAGAGAAGGATATGGACGACGTGGTACACGCGTTTGTTGCCGCGATTGAACGGTGCAAGAAAGCTGGCTGTGGGTTTTCGGCTTTCCATGCACCCCAGCCATTTGATACTTACACTTCAACAGTTGATTTCATCGAGATACACGCCGCGCATGGATACCTTCTCCATTCCTTCGTTTCGCCTCTGTCCAATGTGCGGACTGATCAATACGGAGGTCAGTCATTAGAAAACCGCATCCGCTTCCCACTCCGAGTCATTGGTGCCTGTCGTGAGGCTTGGAATGGACCGCTCTGGGTGAGAATAAGTGCTTCCGATTGGGCAGAGGGACCAGAACAGGATGCATCGGGGGCATGGAAACAATGGGGAATTCAACAGAGCATAATCTTCTCAAAAGAAATGCAGAAGCTGGGAGTGGACCTCGTCGATGCCAGTTCCGGGGGAAACTGGGTAAAGCAAGACATACCTTTGAAACACGGCTACCAGGTGCGTAACAAAGGTTATGGACATGCTCTGTGGATCATCACATTGAGTCTCCCAGGTGCATTTCGCCGAAGCCTTAAAACAAGCGCTTCCGTCTCTCACCATCAGCACAGTTGGCCTTATCACAGATCCAGTGGAGGCTAATTCGTACATTGAATCTGGTAAATCAGACGTGGTGTCTCTCGCTCGTGAGCTCCTGAGGAATCCTCATTGGGTCTTGTCTGCCGCTCAAAAACTTGGGGTGAATGTTAAGGCTGCAAATCAGTATGAGCGCGCATGGCACTAGATGGCTGGTATTTTAGAAAGCAGCTTGGGCTAAAATGTTCTGTAATTTTCTATGCCTGAGATGTCGGACACTAAAAATCAAGCACAGACAGTGATGGATGGGGCCTTGTCCAGGAAAATCAACGTTTGAGTCGCATTTATGACTGCGATTGAGATATAGCTAGCCCCGAGTCATGAACAGAGGTCAAAGGACCTGAGTATTTTTCATGTAATCTTTCGAAGGATAAATAATTGGCCGAAGGTGATGCATTTACGACGTTGTCCAATGAGAGTTGTTTGACCTCGCGCAATATGTTAAGAAAGACTTCGATATCAGGTTAACTAAAGCAGGAGCGTACCTGGTCCCGAGTCAAAGTGAATAAGTTGGTTGGTAGTCTTTCTAAAATAGCACCCTGAAGGAGCCCAACTGCGAATGGAACCGACAAAATTGGACGATAACGGTGGTTGTGCTTCAAGACAAGTTCCATCATTTGCCTGAAAGTAAAAACTGAGTTCATGGTGATTGCTGACATTAAGTACGGTCTCTTCAAGAATGCGGAGGAAACACACTTACTTTCAGGGCCGCCAGCTTCAATGATCTTACCTGCCACCGACGTTCGTATATCAAGATCGGTTCGCGTGAGGATTTCAACTACTCTTGCGAGATCATCAACGAAAACTGGTTGGAATCGTGATTTTCCTCCACCAAAGACGGGGAGGAAGGGAAGAAATTTCGACAGTCGAGAAAATCTCTGTTCAATGTTATAGTGAGAAGGAGTATATACAGGCAATAGAGAGTCCTACATTGAAAAAGTCGTCTTCGGGACCAAATACAAGGCTGGGGCGGATGATGGTTGCGTCTGGACATATGCGCAAAACGGAAGCCTCAGCCATTCCTTTTGTTTTGGCGTACATTATATTACTTTGCGAGTTGGCACCTATAGCACTGAAGTGGACTAGCTTCGCTCCAGCGTCCTTCGCTGCGAGTGCAACGTTCTCAGCCCCTTTGAATTGGATTTCTTCAAAATCTTTGGGGGTACCGTTCATGATACCAACAAGTGAGACGATGACGTCGGCACCACGGAAGGCTGGTGGGAGGGTGGGAGGTTGAGTCACATCTAGACGGGCTGGGGGCAGAAGTCTGTCTTCTGGTATGGTATTCCTTAGAATGCGGTGAAGTTTCTCTGGGTGGCGGGAGGACAGTTGAATTTGGGGGACGTCACCAAACGAAGATGCAGCAACAGCCCTAGCAATACTCTTGCCTGCGAACTTGTCAAAAACCGAGAAAAAGGGATATATCCAACTGTAGGACTCACCTAAAAAGCCTGCCCCACATACGACGATTTTATTGGGCATTTTGGTGACCAGTGGGAGTTCCAAGGATAGAGGGCGTGGTGTCTTAGAAGCGTAGCTATAAATAGCACAGGTATGAGAGAGTGTGCATATAGGAGACACAAGTCACGCTTGCAATAGCTAGATAGATTGATTATATGACACAGTCTAGGGACTATCGGGGAAAGGCACAAAACTCTCTGCGTCACCAACAATCATGACCCCATCGTTTTTGCACGATTTTCGATCTCGGCCAGGTAGAACGTATGCAATCAGTTCGTAGTTTTCGCCATACTGAGCAAGTGCCTGGTCAAGTTGTAATCAACAATTCACAATAGAGATTGGTAAAACAAAAACGCACATCAAAGAAAAGCTCTGTCTCTTCTGCACTCCAACGAGATCCTCGATACCGCTTCCCATACGAGCCAGAGTTGACAAACTTAGTGTGGTCCGATTCTACGACGTGTGTATAGTTCGTTGTATCTTCGACCTCGATGCGGTCCACGACAAGGGATTCCTCGTCAATGACAGTCTCCCCATTGGGCCCAATCCGTACTTGAACATTGAAGCGGCTTGTGGCGAGGTCTTGGGTGTAATCGAATCCACTCCCAGTATCGTCGCTTATCGCAGGGGCTGATGCAGCAGTGACAACGGGTTCGGGTGCTTCAGATAGCTTGTCCCCCGGAGAAGTCACAGATGCCTCGAGTTCGTCGACTTCTTCTTCTCTCCCATATTTCTTAAGCTCCATTAAAGCTTTCATACGCGCTCTCTTCTCCCTGTTCTGTATTTTCCAAGCCGCATGATTAGAAAGGATCTCTGCGGCTTTGCTGCTAACACGCCCTTGGCCAGTGTCATTACAGAGAGAAGCCATGGTGACGACTGTTGGGTCAATTTCTTCCCCAGGATCTGCGTTTGGGTCGTAAGGAGGAATCGAAGGGGCACGAGACCGTCTAGGGCGTGGAGTGCTTGATGCTCGTCTTCTCCGTTTAGCTGTGGTGAATTGACTTTCGTCATCAGTCCTGTCATCTGAGGAAGATACTGTCTTCTTCTTTCTCTTTCCTGTGGTTTTACGAACAGTCGAGTCAGTGCGCGACTTTTTCGTTGGCTCGTGAGGAGTGGAATCTTCTGGGGTTTGTGGGGCATCCAAAGCCGAGATCGAAGTGGATGAAGAAGCTATGGGTTTCTTTCGAGAACTCGTTCGTGGTGGTTTTATCTTCATATCCGTGTTTAAAGTCATTTTAAGAACATTGTGTGAGCTCGATTCAGCAGTTATCTCGGGGCTAGCAACAGTTGGTTGTGGTACCGCAGCGGCCGAATTTCTATTTGGAGCAGGAAGCGGGATCACAGAGGATGAGGATGGGGGATGTCTTGCGATTGGTGGTACTGGTGTCGCACGACTGGAAGTACCTAAAGTAGGAGGCGCAGGGGTGTTGCGCATTGACAAAATTGGTGGAGGTGCACATGGGATTGAAGGTGGTATGCGAGGAATCTGGACTGCGGTTGAGGGAATGACGGGCGTCGGGACTGGATGTTGGTCGGTTGGAAGCAGTGATGGTGGCTCAGACAGATGTGTAGGTACAGAAGAGCTCGGAGTATGTTGCGTGATGGCAGGGCTCTCAGTGAGGTCAGTGAGATGAGGCGTCTGGTTAGCCTCGGGGCGCGTCCTCGATTTGACGACTGGTCTGAATATAGGACCTCCTTTCTCTGCAGAAGAGTGAGAATAAATAAAAAAAGATCGGAATAATAGACTTACGGACTCGGCTCGTCATTGCAATTCTCGTTCAGCAATATTAATCCTGTCCGATGCCCAACCCTCAGGACGGAGGAAAAAACTACTGAAACCCAAGTCATCCCATCGGCGGGGTGGGCCTCTGATCTACGGAGGCTTCTGGACAACACTACCAAATAACTTGTTCCATGAATCGAGCCACCACGACACCAATTGTTCTTCCTCATGGCAAGAAACCTGGTTGGGAGTTTGAAGAAGCAGATGGAGAGAATGAAGACAAAAAAAGTGTAGCAGAAAGGTATGCAATACAGTTAAACCTACGCGGATTTTCTTCACATTGCCATATGCCATCAGCTGTGTTCTCATTCATGCTCTTCGCCAATGTACGTTGCATCAGACGTACGTGTTCCAAGTCACTCATTTCTCATTCAGCTCGAGATAAATGGATCTCTTCCACCTTCCCTCGCTTCTCAACAAAAGCCCGTGGAGGAAAGGCCCCGGACCAATTACCACCCCCGCATACTATTCAGATGCGCGGAAAATGCGATATGCAAATTGGGCCACATATATTCTCCGAAACAACCTTCTATGAAGTTCACTACCTGCCTTCCCAATCTTCTTCTGTGGCTGTTCCCACCTATCAGCCTCTGGCAGGATCCTGGCAAACCAAAACACCGTATGGTGCTTATCCTCAGCCAAGCACAGCGCCTACAATCACCACACAGCCGCTCGACGCCGAGAAAACATCACCTCCTCTCATGACGTCTCTTAACTCTGTTACTACTATTACGCCAGCTCTGATTAATCAAGTCAACTCCGCTGCATCGTCAAATCCAACACTTGCAAACCTCCTCCAACTTGCTGCTGCCGGTCACGCTTCTCCGGAGCAACTCAAAACGCTTGGCCTCCTTATCCAATCTCTTGCAATTTCTGAAGCTACTCAGCCTATCCCCCCATCTTTAGCTGCAACCCCGGCCCTTCCACCGCTTCCAACGTTATCTACAGTAACGTCATCAATTGCTCCAATCAAGGAGTTTGATCTGGTCCTTGAGTTCCAGGAAAACCCAATCGAACGTTGGGTTTTTCCTCGCGGGCTTGTTACATGTGAAAGAACTGTTGATTTACCTGCATCCCAGGCACTTTCTAGAACTGTCATCAAAGCTTGTATTCCCTTTTCAAAACCAAAAGTATCCGATGGCACTTCATCTGAGCAGCCACATCCTGTGAATTCGTTAGATGAGGTACCCCAAGTTGCTACATTCGTCTTAGAGAAAACACCATTGGCTGTGTGGGACACCATTTCTAGATGGGCAGGGAGTCAAGAAAAAGTAGAACAGAATAAAAGGAAACTCGAGGGAATTGTAAGTCCAATTAGGCTCAAGAGACAGTCAATTAGTTGACATTTACCTGCAGAAATCCATAGAGCATGTCTACCTCGGCTATCAACTATCTCATGGACCTCTCTTGACCCAGCTTCAAGTGGTATGTTGCTCTTTTTCGTGGGATATCTTGGCTGAATCCAATTTCCAGGCAGCCTTTCCTACTTTTACTATGAAAAGCCTCAAGTTAGCTGCGGCATCTGCCACTAGAGCGAAGCGCAAACCTGCCCACAAGCCACCTAAGACGGTCACCACTGAATCTATCCCAAATCCCAAAAACTCAGGAGCTAACGGGAACTCGTCGAACAAGCGTAGACGTGTCTCCCACCCAAACGAACGACCGTCGGCTGCCGCCCCTATACAATGTGTATCATGTAAAAATAAGCATGTACCTCTGATTCTTGGTGGACGTGAGTGTATTCACATTGTCGGAAGTTGATTATGCTTAGAGATGAAACAGGTTTTTGTCGTCCTTGTGTCGAAGCAGGTCATGCCGCACCTCAACCTGCACAACCTTTTAGATTCTCGTCATATGTTTCTACTGCTCCAGTGTCAGCTGCGTCTATTTCGACAGCCATTCCGCCACCACCACTTCCCGATAGCCCCCATAAGGTAGAGAGTACATAATAATAAACAACATTGCCATACGATTTTAGTCAATAATTCTATGTGCACATTAACCACGAAAGCAGTTACGGATGAGATCAACTGAATAGGCGTATGGACCATCCAGCCCACCAAAACACCACTGCCACCTGAACCAAAACAACAATAAATTCAATGGCAACTGCCATCCATTGCACCATAATACTGAGCCAGAAAAAAGGCAATGCTGTCCATCGGATGCTTTCATACGGAATCATCGGTAAACTGTAGAGAGCGGAAGAAGAAATGGCTGTTCGTGCTTGGAGAATAGCAAGAGCCACAGATGCAAAAAAGAATACAACTAACCCCAACCAATGCTGGGGCGATCGGGCAGGCATCTGAGTTATCGCGTATTTTTTTGCTTCTCCAGTGAACTCGTTGCGGTAAAGGGGTATAATGAGGAAATCTCTGACGTCTTCGCCAATCGGCTTTCCATAGGTCCTCCAAAAAGGCGTAACGGTGTCGAGAATAAACGTGAGGGTGTCCATGCCAAACTCCCAGAATTGCTGGTATTGATCTTTGTAGCTTTCTTCCAGCACTACGATGTGTGAGAGCTATATAAGAAAGTCGTGAAAATACTGTTCGAATTCGCAGGGAAACTGTTCAACGTACTTCGGGGTAGACAACTGATGTCCGGCTTAAAGTCTCACTGTAATCAGTTTTAACCACATCGTGTGTGGCCTGCACAGTTTTCAAAGCTTCTCCGACTTCAAATGCTCGTCCTGCTATACGATGGCTATGAGCTTCTAAGACCTTCAAAGAGTCCACAAGAGAAGATATTGGGTCGTTTAGGACGCTTTGTGGCGGCGGCATCTCATTCTGATTGCGAGACAAGAAGACTCGGAATACCTCTCGTTGGCGCGACAATCGAAGTTGGATGTCATCCACAGCTCTCCATCCTTGAAACCGTCTGGTGGCCCCGGTTACCGCTGCTGGGTCGTGGCCAAAGGCATCGATCAACTCCCGTGGCAGGCCGATGCGCTTGATACCGAGAGATGCCATAGCATTAGACTGGACGGCGTCGTACTCGCGGATACCTCCTGACACCCGATTCAAAAGCTGACGTATTCGATGATTAGCAGAAGTTGCCTGTTCAAGAAGCCTTTCACGATGTGAGCGAGCAGCCGACTAGGGTATGGTGTTCCAGACAGGCCTACCGTATTTTAGCCTCATGTGCCTTCTCCGCATCAGCTTCCTGTTGCTGCACTTCACTAGATTTGGAGGACCGATCAGTTTGAGGTAGGGAAATGCGAAGGCGTCGACGGCCCGATAGCACAGAGCGTGTTTGAGTAGAAGGGTGATTAATTATTGGTGGCTTGGGGGCATCTGCGTCAGAGGGTGTTGGTGCTGTCAACTGCAAGGTAATCCCTGCGTCATTGGGGACATCGTTATCCGATATATCACTTGCAGAGACGACCTGGATATTCATATCAGGACTTGTCATGGGAGATATCTGATTTTTCAGCTGTTCATGGTCTGAATCCTCTGAAAGCAACCTTTGCGAATTATTTTGCTTCTGTCTAGAGGTCGACTTGGATACGGTTGGGCTTTCATGTTGCCGTTTATGATCATTGGGCAAAGGCGAGGTTATCCTGATGGGTAGGCTGCTGAATGAAGACTCGTGGCTCCGTCGTGGTTCCAACTCCAGAGAGGTTCGTGTGGAATTGACACGGGGTTCGAAGGTCAATCCATCCTCAAAAGATAGCTTCCTCACAAGAGAAGGGCCGAGCATATAATTCGATGATCCACGGGATGTGATGGGTATGAGTTGGGAATCGAATAGAGATGCGGCCTCTTGAGCAGGCGAATCTTCTGGGATGGTGGTCATGGAATCGTGTCGAGTTCTGGTGTGAACATATTTTTCTGTAATTAAAGCGGAAATGTGCCAGAAAGACCTCTCTGTGCCCCGCTTCTCGAGGTGTTTGAGCCACGTAAAAGGCTCTGCTTTCTCGAGAGCGTATCGTACGGTCACATCTTGTTGCCCGTACCATCGTGCAACTTTGGCAATATTAGGACTTTGGCCCACTGACAAAGCTCTGTAGATAATGTTATACCGCCTTCCTAGCTGGTCCTGGGTTAATTTAGCCTTTTTGAGAGTCTGAGGCGTGGCCATGCTCCTCAAGCCACCCAGTTTGTCTTGAAGAATACTGAGATATCACGATAAACAATCAGCAGATTGAAAATCCTTACCAGTGTATGCAGTTTCTTGTTGTTCCAAAACTGCTGTTATTGGTGGAAGAATCTCTCTCTCCTTTCGTTTCGACATTGTCAACTTCCATCGGCTTTCATGTCTGTCCTCTAACCCACTCCAATCCAACGTTACACCGTTGTCAAGAGATGCCGGAACTGGATGCATGAATATTGTTCCAGTGGATGGGCTAAAATCAATGTCGGTCGACATGCTTTCCTTGCGGGTATCTGAGGAGACAGGTGACACAGGTTGCAGTGTCACTGAAATTGTCCTATTAAATCTCGAAGAGGCTAGTTCGGCTCTTGTAGGAGTAGATTGATTCGAAAGGCGTGCTTCTCGTCGAGCCTTCAGCTTGAGGGCGCGCTGCACGTCTTGCAATATCCTAGGATCTATACAGAGAATAAGCCAGTAATTTATCCATAGCTATGTAGAGCATTACCTTCATGTGCTACTTTTTATTAGTTACAAGTTCGCTGGTGAGAACAAAATACTCACAGAGGTCATACTCGTCTGAGAATATACCATGGTTCATGCTGTCCCCTTCCACAGTTTCGAATAAACGTTCGGAACGGGAATCTCTGTTTCGCGGAGGTGTGTATATCCCATTTGCGTGTCTTCTGCTAGCGAGATGGTCTTGGAGAACGTCTGCCGTTCCTGCTGACCTCACGCGCCGCCGAGAGGTAGATGTGTTGGGGGGGTTGAGAGGCCAGTTTCTTCGGCCAGGCAACGTTGTAGAAGGTCCGGAGGTTGGCTTTGCAGGTATGTCTACGTGTCGGTATGCATGTCTAGAAGGGCCTGGCTCGTCTAAGGGAAAATGAATTCGAGATCTTCTAGGCTCGGAATCGAGTTGGCCACTGGAACTGGCCACAGATTCCTGACTTGGCATTATACTCCGGAGGCCACACTACAGAACCGGGTGAGCTGGTTGCGAGGCTCTATCGAGCGCAAGAAAGCCGGTAGTGTTTAATGCTCTTTCATGTAGTCGACGTCGCAGTCGATCAAATATGTTCAATTCACGTGCCTTGGACAGTATCAGCCTCAGTATCATGATGTACATATTAAATATTTGATTCTGAAGGTTCGTATTTCATATACTAAGTATTTCAAGCGTTAAACGTTAAACGGACATGTTCGGGAATGTAGCGGCAAAGGACACAAAGGAGGGGTATCAGACGTAGGGCGGTCGTACAGCATCATAGTTATAACCCAAAATTACCATGGTCGCGACGTGCTCCAACTTTTTGCGCCAAGTCCTTCGACCAGCACCGCCCTCCTCTTCATCCTCTTCATCCTCCAAATCTTCAGAGGCGGAGATCTTTGCCGAGGGCTCTTTGCTTGTTTTATTGAATGGATTAAGGCGTGACAACGGAGTAGCCTTCTGGAGTGATGTTTGATCTGCGACAGGAAAATTTGAATCATTGTCGTCTGAACTCTATGAGCCTGCTGGACGAAACTTGATGATACAAAAGGATAACTTGCCATATTGAGGGTAAATTGATAATAAGGGATTGGGTGGGCGGGCGGGGTTAGACCGAGCAATGGCCCTGTCGATAATGGATTGCCGATCGTAGTGTATTACTTCAACTGAGGCTTTCGGCTGGTGGGTGGACTTCCGAGCCCTCGAGCGCTGCTGGGCGATACGCACGAGCTCGACTTCTTGATGAATTTTCTCTTCTATCAAAAAAGTGAAAATAAGTGGTGGGCCGAGCTTACTTTGAAACTCGACATTATACATACCTGTTTGTAACTGCTCTGCTGTAGGCTCATATGCAAGGATATGTTCAGAGTCCAGATGGGGAGTTCTTTGATGGAAATACTGGAAATCGAAGTAACCTTGTTCAGAGTTAGGGAAACGAGGTTGGCGCGTTCTGCGTTCCTCTGCAGGTGTGTGCAAACTTGTGTGAATGGCCTTCGAGGACGTGTGGACAGGCGGAGATCTAGACGAGGGCATGAAGGGCGAGTGATGTATGAGCCGTCTAAAATGAGGATTATATAAATCTTTCCGTTCTGGCCTATGGCCATGACCAGTTTGCATTGTCGTCAACTCAGAAGATCTGGACATCATGAATACCATTGTTCACGCCCCGCGTCCTTGGGTCCTGTTAGGTATGACAAAGCGGGACACATAGGCAAGTGGGCTGATAGCCATTGTGAACACATTAGAATGATTGCGACACGCGTCTTGCCAAATAAAGCGTACAATAGAACCATTGTAAGGATGCTGCAAATAGTAGAGGGTGGTCGAGTTTGAGAGCTCATTTGGCAGAAACCCATAGATTCCAAGGGATCTAATCTAACCGACAAAGTCGTTTGTCTGCCGGTTGGGAAACAATCACGAATCCACAGATAAAATGTTAGGTAAATCGGGGAAGTTTTCGACCATTGAACCTTTTCCTATGGATAAGGACTCGCGCAAACATGAACGTTGTTAGTCCTGAGAGTGCGTACCTGGTATTGTCAGCATCACCTGAAGGCGGAAATTAGCCACAAACATACCAAGTGATGACATATGAAAGATGAGAATTTCGCAAATCTATGGTTGGTGCGCGTCCAATCGGTATTCCTTTTGACAGACGAGTACCCGCCTCCCCAGCATGTCCTTCTGTCAAAACATAAGGTCATCGAATTGACAGGAAGGCAAACAAAAGTACCAAAGATCTGTTCAACGAACACAGGCTGGACACCTGCCTCTTTTCCACCAGCGTATGCTGCCATCGCATCCACATCGGTCCAATACCACTTGCCCTGTTCAGGCTTATTCTCTGGGGTGAAAGTATTTCTCGGCTGTGACGTTCGAAGCATTCCTATGATTTCCACTTCGCCATCTTCACTTTGGAAATTGGAAAGAAATTCGTTGGAGATGAAGCCACGGTCTACAATGATTGTCGAACCATTATCGCGCACCAATGGTGTCACGACATGAACGCCATGAACGCCTTCTCGCACACGTGGAATGAGGAGCAACGTGTGGGCATGATCCCATTTCCCCTTCAGTAAAACTTTACGATACACAAATTCTGGAACCACGGAAAGGCTTGTGAAAGTTTAGAAATCGGTTTCCGAAACAATTCTCAACTCACTTGACTTTAGGGGGCAATGAAAGTGGCGGCAGTTGTAGTTTTTCCTCCAGCTCGTCAATGAGATTAACCTTCCACTTCAGGCGCTGAATTTGCCATGTTCCCAGTGCGAAGGTGAAGATTGGGATGATTCCAATGAACACCATGGTTGGCGTAATCCAAGATTCACGCCGTGGCGTGTAAACTGCGGGTACCTCTGTCTTCTTAGGGAAAAAACCAGAGAGAAAGGAGCGAGTTTGTTGACGTGAGCCATGACGGCGGGTAGCACATCGCAACTGGAGAGAGGTTCGTGGTGTCAGAAGGAAGGAAAACATGTCAAGGAACCTCTAGATTTCAAAGTCACACGTGTTCAACTTGATCGCAGTTTCTCCGGAGCAGGTTGAAGTTGACCGTTGAACAGCCACGAAACTTCTCTTCTTGAACACAACATCATGTATGCATTCGTTCTAGTCTTCATTGTTCAATACCTAATGAGAGTTTCAGGGTGGGATCTCGGCCACGTACAGGGGCGTTTGACGTCGACGAGGAGGTCCACTACCCTACTCGACCAGTTGACAAGGACAGGGCTGAACACGAGCTCCTCGTCAACATCAAGAAGGCGACAAGCCCAGAAGAGACAGCACCCAAACAGAAACATGTTCGGAGTAAGTATATAGACCGACCTAGGTTCTCGTCCTAATCTCACCTGATTGAAAGAGTGTATCGTCTTCACTTGGGATTACCACTCTTCAATATCATTTTGGAGTGGCTTACGAGTACAACCCATTCTCGCCGATGAAGTGCAAACATTCAAAGCGCTCATAACTGTGCACAAAGTATTGCAAGAGGGACATCCAGTCGTAAGTAGAGTTACCCTGTGTGGACGATCTGGGCCTCATTGACGTGTTGATCCTAGGCGATCAAGGAGGCCCATGGGCAAACAGCATGGCTGGAGACGTGTGCGCGTACAGTGGGCTCTGACAATACGAGAGGTATGGATATTTAAATCTCCCAGCCAAAATAGCGTTGAACCTCGCCAGGGTATGGTCCATTGATAAAGACATATGTCCAGTTCATTTTGGCAAAACTTCGCTTCCATCGTCTTCGTCCGGAATTTAATGGTTTATTTGAGTATGAAGAATATGTTACTTTGAAAGGGATCGACGACCCTAACGAAGGGTACGCATGGACTCTTCTTTCACGTTCCTCTTATTCACCACCATCTTAGATACGAAACTATAACGGATCTCATGGGCTTGCAAGATCAAATTGAAGCCTTCCAGAAACTTGTCTTCTCGCATTTCAGACATTCTGCCAATAATGAATGCCGCATATCATCTTTGGTTCCCCTTGTGAAGGAAAGTTGGGGCATCTATCGGTTTATCACAAGCATGCTGAGGGCAATGTACCGACGTAAGCCTTAAAAAGCAACCAGTTTCACTTCTGACGTGAAAATGAACAGGGACAAACGATGCTGAGGTCTTGGAACCCTTGAAGGAGCGATATGTTTCTCAGCACCATAATTTGCGTCGATTTTACTACGAATGCTCCAACCTCAAATACTTGACTGGGCTCATTAATGTTCCGAAACTCGCTGCGGTATGTGCCTTACATTTTGCGATTAAGAACTTACGAGCCATGCTCCAATTAGGAACCCCCCAATCTACTTGATTCAGGCGACGCCCCGGATCTTCCTGCTCGCCCCAATACCATGAAACCACCTTCCCCTCCTCCATCGGCGCCTATCCCTAATGCTGCGGAGATAAATGAACAGGCACGCATGCTTAAAGAGTACGAGGAGCAACAGGCCAAACTGGTAGCAGCGAGACGAGACGAGGAACAGCGGCGCCTTGAACAGGAACAACAGCAACAGCGGGAGTTCGAACAAAGACAACAACAACAAGCGGAAGCGCAACGACGCGCCCAAGAGGATCTCATGCAACAGCAAATGTTATATAGCCAAAATCAAGCTGCTCAGCATGCAAGTGAGTTGGAAAGGGAGCTACTTGCCATGCGTGGCCAGTACGAGAGAGATCAAATATTTCTTGAACAATATGACCACGTACGCCCTTCCTACGTTTGTTGTCATATCTCTACATGGACTCATATCGGATTAAGCGGGTTAAAGCTTTGGAAGCAGAGCTCGCCAACGTTGGCGCTAACGTCAATTCGCAGATGCTCTCAAAAGATGAACTCATTAAGCAGCTCCAAGATCAGGTGGCCCTCTGGCGCAACAAGTACGAAGCTTTGGCGAAGTTGTATAGCCAGCTTCGTACCGAACACCTTGACATGCTCTCTAAATTCAAGGCAATGCAGTTGAAGGCCAATTCTGCCCAGGAAGCTGTTGACCGTATGGAGCGTATGGAGCGAGACTTGAAGGCGAAGAACTTGGAACTTGCAGATATGCTTCGGGAGCGCGATCGAGCCCGCTTTGATATTGACCGTCAGAAGTCTTCTCACAAGGAAGAAACTGACCGACTGCGTCGTGAATTGAACTTCGCTAACGAGCGTGCTGAGGATTCCTCCCGCTCTAAAAACTCTGAAGTGTCCAGTGTTATGAACAAATACAACAGGCAAATATCCGAGCTGGAAGATTCCTTGCGCGTACGTCTTTGACCGCTATCTGATAAATTTTCATTGACTTTTTTCAGTCGAAACAATTCCACATTGATGAACTCCTCTCTAAACTTGACAGCGCTGCTGGTGACTTAGAGCGTCTACGTGAAGACAAAGACCAGGAAATTATGATTTTGCAAGAGGGTATGGACAGTACTATACAACAACTGTCAGAAACACAACAGGTCAGTACAGTACTCTATTCAGATGTTAGGTTTATGTTCCTGAACACAATATCAGAATCAAAATATTGCGGATGAAACGACGAATGCTCAGATAGATACCCTAATCCTTGACAATCGCAAAAAGTTGAATCAGATCATTGGTCAGAAGGTTCATGCATCCATCTTTTGTTTCGCTAACCTTGTGGGTAGATTCAATCTTGCAAGCATGTGTGCACAAGGTCGACAATGCAATTTACGAATTAGAATCGCCCACTCAGGCGGGGAACCTCAACTCTACTCCGGAATACACACTCTCAATGGTCGAAAAAGCAGTCAACAATGCTACCGAGTTTGCAACCATTTACAATCTATATCTGGGAGGAGAGGCTGGTGGTGACCACGTCGCTGTAATACAGTCCGCCAACGACTTCGCTCAATCTCTCACCGACGTCATGATCAACACCAAAGGAATCACACGCCTGGCCAGTGACGACGATGCGTCAGACAAGATTATCAACGTCGCCAAGGTGGCTGGAGATGCCGGGCTACGATTCTTCGAAAATCTCCAGTCTTACAAACTCGACCTTCTTAAATCTGGTCAGAGAAAGGAAGTCGCAATGCGCAATAACGGCCAAGTTCGCGATGCTTTGACCAAACTCTCCGAGCTGGTCGACGCATTGGTTCCCAAAGGCAAAGCAGGTGCTCTGTCACGAGCTAATGGCGACATTGGCGACATCGTCGAACAAGAGATGCTGGGAGCTGCTCGAGCTATCGAGCTTGCCACAGAACGTCTACAGGAACTTATGTCTCGGCCTCGTGATTCCTCCCGATTCAGCGCTGTCGACCTTCAAGTGCATGATTCCATCCTTGCTGCTGCCATGGCTATCACGAATGCTATTTCCCGTCTGATCAAAGCCGCCACTGATTCACAGCAGGAGATCGTCGCCCAGGGTAAAGGATCGAGTACAACACAACAATTCTACAAACGTAATAACCGCTGGACGGAGGGCCTCATTTCTGCGGCCAAAGCTGTTGCATTCGCCACGAACCTTTTGATTGAGAGTGCGGATGGTGTATTGTCGGGCACCCATTCTCTTGAACAACTCATCGTTGCTTCAAACGAGGTTGCTGCTGCTACCGCTCAACTCGTTGCTGCATCTCGTGTGAAGGCGAACCTCATGTCGAAAACTCAAGAACGTCTCGAGGCTGCTGCCAAAGCCGTCACGGAGGCATGCAAGGCCCTTGTGCGGCAAGTCAAGGCGATTTCGGCTAAGCAAAATGAGGAAGAAGATGTCGACTACAAGAACATGGCAGTTTTGGAGTTCAAAAAGAGGGAGATGGAACAGCAGGTCGAAATCCTGAAGTTGGAAAAGGACCTAGGTGCTGCTCGCCACCGTCTTGGTGCCATGAGACGCGCTGGATACCACACCGACGAGACGGATTGATTGAAGAGGAGCAGGTGTATTTTAGGACTAATCATTTTACAAGATTTTTATATCATTTGTTCTGCATCTCCCCACCGACTGAATCTCACGATTCAGCCGACCATATGCTAGGATTCAGAAATGGGTATGGCACGGAGAAAACGAGTGGATATAATTCTACACAGGTATATGGAGAATCAATAATAAGAAAGGTATAATGAGATATAAAAACGGTCGTAACATGATACAGTATCCACCCGGGAAAAGATTATTAGCCTCATTCACTTATACTCCTGCTCGTGTCAAAAGATTCTCGGGCAAGATCTAAAAAGCTACCAGAAGGTGGTTCTTCGAGACTCGCTGTGTCCGTCTCATTGTCGCTTTCACCATCTGAAATCTCCAAAAAGGAAGGTTTCCTCATAATTGATCGGCGATGAAGTATCTTCTCGACTGAGATCTTGGGGCGGACAAACCTACGCACTGGAGGGGGAGGTAAGGAAGGAACAATTGGTTCTTCTTCTAGGGCGGGTCGTGGCCGTGGCCGCCGTGGGGGTGGTGGAAGGCTGGTCACTGTCATGGAAGGGCTAGGTGGCGAAGAGATGGGCGAACTACGCTGTGATATTGATGGGGACCTTGTGCTTCCCTGAGACGTGGATGAAAGCTGAGGAGGAGCTGAAAGTCCCTTCGACATTACAGACGTGGTTCTTCTCATCAACGTGTTGGTTACTCCATTGATTGACCCCGCATCAGTCAGACCACTGGTGGGAGGTGAAAACCCGACATCTCCGTCAGACATCGCCGACACCATCGTTGAAGCGGAGAGAATGGACACCGTTCGCTGTCGGCCAGTACCATTTATGACGTCGGCACTTGCTTCTAGTTTCGCTAGTTCAGCTGGGGTCATGATCTGCCGTGGTGTGTACTCGTGCGGGATGGTTCGAGGACTAGGATCAAGGGGAGATACTTCATCCCAGAAAGAAGAACCAGAGGTGAGGGATATAGGCTGACTGGTGGATTTAAGAATAGGTGAGCTTATGATTTGATCAGGGACCGAGCGCACGCTGAAAATCGATTGACTATCGTTTTCTCCAGCGAAAGCTGCTTGTGAAGTAGACGGTCGTCGACTGTTAGATCCAGAAAATAGCCTCTTTCGTCCTGGTAGCGTAAGTACTCCTGCACTTCCTCTCCTTTGTTCAAGAGGCGCAGGAGAATCAGCTATTGAGCTTGTAGTTTGCGTCCCGAATGATGTACTGGGCCGGAGAGGAGACAGTGGTGGTAAGGGGAGTTTTGGTTGATGAAAAGAACGTTGCTTGCGAGGAGCTTTCGATGGAGTTGGAATTTCAGGAACAGGGACAGGAATAGAGCTAGTCGAAGGGAGTGGCTGTCGTCCGAAGGATTGGTGAGAAACTGCTTTTTTGAGTGTGTGAAGCGGCGAGGATGCTGCCAGCCTTGCGTGGGGCGTGTCAAGAACATCGACCACCCTGGCTGAACTTGAGCGTTCTAGTGAAGGTCTTTCTCTTTTATCAGGGCTGTAATTTGGGTCGAATACGATGTCCGTTCGAGACGCTGATGATAAACTGGGGGATAAGACAGAGTCTGCGGGTAGAACAGGGAGCGTAAGATCGTTATCCTTGTTTCGATGCTTTGTTGCTAGCGGTGGAGGGGGTAATTCTTGCCTTGGAGGTGCACTAGTAGGTAGCCCCATACGAGAAACAGAAGGTTGTCGGATTACGACTCGTGGGGAGGGCCCAGGCTGAATATTAGATGATGAAGGCTTAGGGGTGGATGCAATGTTATTAGGCATGATGTCCGGTCGGAAGACAGCTCCAGAGTCTGTCATTCCTCGAGCGCGCATGGGTGGTCGAGGAATTGGAGTTGCCTCGGGCTGGCTGAAACGATTTTTGTCTGGGGTTGAAGTCATGGTTGAAGCGGCTTTCAACATAGCAGGCTTGTTTGCTTGTGACAAAGATTCCCAAGCTGACCCAAGTGACTGATCTCCAGCCATTAATGACTGTTTCCTATGCAAACTTCCCACAGATTTCCTGGGTTCATATGAGAAGAGTGAGGACGATGATGTAACGACTGCATACTTTGATTTCAATTTACTAGGCAAATCCGAAGCTGGAGCGAGGGTGAGAGGAGAAAGGTCACTTCTTGGTGCGTGTGACTGAGAAGATGATCCATAAGAAGCTCGGTTGAGGGTCGTCTCTGCGGTCTTGGATCCCAAGTCAGGACTAGAGGTGTCAGAGTAGGCGGACAGACGGCCAGGATCGGAAGGAGTGTGAGGCGCAGACACTATAGTGCGTACCGCAAAGGGATCAGTATCCGAGATGGTCAGCAAAGAGTGCCGATTGTCCGTCTGTGGATCCTGGGGTGTGGAGGGGCCAAAGGAATCAGCCTGTGACTGTGGAGAGGAAACAGACTTGGACGGAGGCCTGTGTGTGGTTTGGGTGACGATTGCTGGCACAGATGGCCGCGAGGAGGGGTATATAGGGTCCTGGATGGCCAACACGGGATGTTTCTTCGATTTCAAACCCAACGCGACAGCAATAGAGCTCAGACCACCAGCACGGGATGATTTTTCGGGGGAATATTGGCGTTGGATGTTTTGTTGACGAGTGGGATGCTTAGGAGCAAGAGACCACCATCTGGGAGGGTCAGAGGAATAGGTGGAAGACATGGAGAAGTATACAAGTTGAGAGTACAAGGCCTTCGAGAGTTCGGGGTAGGAGATTTACGGTCAATGTTGCCAGTAACTCTTGCGTTTCGCAAGGACACTGGACCCGCTATTCATTGCACATGGTGCATGAGAAGAAAAAAGTGATCTCTTCCTAGAAACCCTTTATTGCATTGCTCCACTCTAACAAATCTCCGTTTGGACATTTACCCGGACACCCGTACTATTTTCCACCATCTCAAAGCCATTAATCTCAGAGCCATTAATCTCAAGCCATTAATATGCTATAAGTATACTTGAGCTAGAACACCGTCATTAAATGTTGTCCCAAGTCATCCAAGCCGCGCCCACATCTCCTCCGAGTCAGGTTCCTGAGCATGTTCTGTGGTCCGAGGCACATCCGTAAAAGCTTCTCTCTCGACGTTCACGCCTTCAATGTCAAAAAGTAACGGATTACGCGCTAGAGACCGATGGACGTCATTTTCGTCATCACTCTCAACGTCTAAATCCATGAACCCGGCTCTCCGGGCACTTGAGATATCAATGGGTTTTGGCTGCGCGAATATAGATTGCCCGGACCTAGCAAGACCAATGAAGCTATATAGAAGTCGATTCAGGACTTGGGCTTACTGTCGCATCACAGCCGCTAGACGGCCAAATTGTAGAATATTCCGAGTCACGAGAAGCAGTGTATCCAGAATTTCCTCTTCCTTACTTCCAGTTCCACATTTAGCAAATGTGATGACAAGGAGGGTCAACGCGCAAAATATTGTGAGAATGAGATCCATAACATTGAAAGGAGATTTCCAGAATTGCTAACAAGAAATCATGTTTGTCAGTCATCGGTCCAAATGAAGAACAACGGGGGGACGGACCCTTCCAAAGGCAACAAACCGTATCGCAACCTCCAGTATCATCGACGTATTTATGATGAACTCAAGGATGAAGAACGCAAGACCAGGGCAACCATCTCTGAGGCTGAGGATAACTGTTGTTACAGAAAGAGCAGCCATGCTCAGGTAAAGACAAATATAGACGCGTGAATGCACAAATCGATTGGCGAGGCCCCTAGTAATCTCGCCCCGTGTTAGCGCGTACATAGAGCGTCCTGGCCTGGTAGACAATATGGCCGTCAGCAAGAATGGTATTGGAGGACACTTCTTGAAACGAACCGGCCAGCCTCCACATCACGATGAGGGTCACAATTCAGCGCATCTGCCTCCCCGTATCCCTGGTCGTCTTGTGCCGAAGCCATGGGTTGTTCCCTCAGGATCAGGGGATGAATATACAGTATGTGCAACTCTCAGTGGTGAAGGCCTCTGAGCTTGTGGTCAGGTACATCATTGTCCATATCCGTAACGTCTGGGCTTGGCTGCGGCAATACAGTTGCAAACAACTTCGACTCCTTGACTCTCAACGTCCACCAATAACAACAGTTCAAACATCAATCCCCTTGATACGACGCTAAAATGGGTGGAGGAGATCTCAATATGAAGAAGTCGTGGCACCCGCTACTCCTGAAGAATCAGGAGCGGGTATGGCTTGAGGAAAAGAAGGCCGTGAGTTGTCAAAATTCACGAAAAATATTATCTTCATCCTAACGATTAATCATTAAAGCTCGAGGAGAAGAAGAAACTTGACCAATTGCGGAAGGAAAAGGAAGAGGAACGGCAGTTACAGGAACTTCAACGCCTCCAAGAAGAACAAACCGGCAAGAAGAGAACTGAAAAGTTAGAATGGATGTATGCAACACCTGCCACAGGAAGTAGTCAGAATCCAAATGACTTGGAGGACTATCTCCTTGGTAAGAAGCGTGTGGACAAGATATTGACGGCCGATGAGAATGCGAAGGTGTGTAGCTATGACCCTAGCTATGTTAACGAATACTTATTGGATGCCCGTTAGGTTGGCGCTTCACACAAGAATTTTATTGCCGTACAGAACGCCAATAATGCCCGAGATATTGCCTCCAAAATTCGCGAAGATCCTTTGCTTGCCATCAAGCAACAGGAACAAGCAGCTCTGCAGGCTCTCATGTCAAATCCTCTACGATTACGAGAAATGCAAGAACGAAATGGCATCAAAACCAAGAAAAGTAAAGAAGAGAAAAAGCGGGTGAAGGAGGAGCGCAAACGGCTCAAAAACGAGCGCAAGCGCCGACACAGTCCTGATGATCGAAGGCTTGATTCCAGGCACTCCCCGTCGGACCAGACTCGTCATCGTCGCTCTCCTAGCCCCTACAGCCACCGTTCACACCCTCCAACACATACGCCCCATCATTACAATGACTCCAATTACCGCTCTCGTTACGACGAGCCTTCTCGACGACGCAGTCAAGATAGTGAGAGCTGTTATCGAGGACGCAGCCGTTCACCTTATCGCCGCCGAGCTGAAGAGCGACCTGCATGGCCACGTCCTGACGAGCTAGATGATGTGAACAAGGATTATTCTCGTCATTCGTCACAAAATACGAAGCGACAGCGTTCGTTGAGCCCTTCTCATGACCGGAGACAGAATACTCCCCCCCTCAAACGTTACCGACGTAGCCCCAGCCCCGCACACCGGTTAAATGACTCAGAAAGATCTCAGGCCAAGGATTCTGCTGAAGAACGTGCTGCACGGCTGGCAGCCATGACGAACAATGCGACGGCGATGTCTATTGAACGTCAGGAGCGTCTGGCTGCAATGCTAGAGCAAGAAAAGGCGGAACTCGCTGCTGATCAGGCCGCGCGAGCCAGGTCGAAGGGGATGGGCGCCTTCTTGAGCCAAGAACAAAAAAGAGTCTTTGGAGGCACAGGTGGTTTAGAGGATAGGATAAAACGCGGACGAGGAGGCTTGGTTAGTATTGATTGAATTTTATGTGTATTTGATTCTTGTATTATATGCTGCTCCCATTGCCCTTGCGAAATTTAAAAAACGATTAAACATTGGTCGGACGGTCGGTTATCGATTCTCCTCCAGGCAGTCTGAGTCAGTGACTGCCAGTGTGCCACTTGTCAAGTGAGTAGGATGTCACGTGGTCGAAATATTGAAGCTTTAGTTTCACTTTCCAAGGATGACACTTGGCATGATCATTGATAAGATTCCAAGGATGAGACGACAACTTGTGCAAGAGCGCTGATTTCCTGCTACATACTACTGCAATCTTATTGTGCAGCCACTCGCAGCCGCTGACGGACGACGTCACTGCCGGCAAAGGCCGGAAAGCCGTCTCCTGCCGTTGTTTGGCAAATGATCAGTGGCTACCCAACGTGGCTATGAGTATCCCTGTCCCTTGGTCGTTCTCCTACTAACGGTGACTACATAACTCCACTGCCCCTGATATTTTTGATAAACGCGTGTCTCTCAATCTTGACCATACAATGCCTCCACGTCGCGCACCATCCCAAGGATCCGTCGCGCCATCTCGTGCTCCTTCCCCCGGACCAGAAGAAGAAGAGGCCAGGAAACGCACATTTTCTTTGCGATCGTGAGGCGTTGACAGTGGTTTTCTTAATAGCTGCCTTTCTTTGATACTGTTGACGAGCTTCAACAACACGTCTGTCCATATCTTTAACTTCAAGTCGTGATATCGTATTCATCACATGAACACGATCCACCAGGGTATCAACGTCCAGGACATCCTCAAACTTAAGGCATCATCTTCAGTCCTTTTTATATAAACGATAACTGATTCAGTGATCTACAGTCTGCAGCCATAAATACCGTGTCTGGTGTGAATATGACGACGCGCCGCCAAATGTTGAAAATCAAGGTTCTAAAGTGGTTCCCTACGTACACCGTCCGGAAGTTAAGCTCATATCTAGGGAATGTCAGAAGCTAAAGTGGAAAAAATTAAAGTAAGGCGCATATAATGAAGGGTAGCCACTGACCGACGACGTTTCTTGTAGGAAGCGGCTCATAAAATATTGGTATTTCTACTCCTGCTTCGTCGGCTCATTCTTTATGTGATCTTTCCCAGGGCTCTTCGTTTGCTACCGGTGTAGAAGTTCAAGATAAAAGGAAGAGAGTGATAATCATTAGCACAGGGAGCAAAGGCGTCGATGGAATTCTTGGTGGTGATCATTAGCCTTCCAAACGCTTTTGTGAGCTGTGAGCTAATAATCCTACTTTAACTTGGTAGGAGGAATTATGTCCCAATCAATTTCTGAAGGTCAGGCACGCTTTCCCTGAAAATCCTCCATTTTCTCATGAGCGTTTGGTTATCAGTTTACGGTGAATTTCGAACAGGCAAAACGCAACTTGCCCACACAATGAGTGTAGTGGCGCAACTACCTCCAGAACTAGGAGGTGCTTCGGGAAAGGTAGGTGATTTATATTGACTCGTGCGAGCTGGTTGTGATAACGTCATAAGGTTGCTTATATCGACACTGAAGGCAATGGCATCCCACTTTCTGCTTATACATTGTCCTCAACACACGAATAGGAACTTTTCGTCCCGATCGGATTCGATCTATAGCTGACCGTTTCGGAGTCGACGGCAACATGGCTTTGGAAAATATCCTTTATGGTGACTTAGGATTGGCACATGATCTAATATCATGACTCCATTGACGCTCTGGACAGCCCGCGCCTTCAATAGCGAGCACCAAGTACGGGATTTGAACGTACTTCGCTTGCAACGTTTCTGAAGTGTTCGGCCAGATGGAACTCATCAATGAATGTTCACTACGCTTTGCGGAAGACAAGGACTTTAGGCTGCTTGTGTGTCTGTAAATTCTACCACATTTGTTCACTACTCAACGGCCTCGACAGATCATTGATAGTATCATGGCTCTGTTCCGTGTCGACTTTTCGGGAAGAGGCGAGTTGAGCGAACGTCAACAAAAGGTAAAGTTTATCTCTTGGATCAGAATCATGTTGATCAGTGGCCTCTTTGTAGCTTGCGCAGGTGGGGTTTTATTGTAGAGTTCGTTGTCCGTTTTCTAGACTGCCTCGTCACCTAGATGCTTTCCAAACTCACCAAGTTATCAGAAGAATACAACGTTTGTAGCCTCTGGTTTCGTCATCACAAAAGTAATTCCACTAAAAGCCCTTAGATTGCGATTCTCCTGACTAATCAAGTCCAATGTTCATCTTTGGGTCCATCGACGATATATTGGAACGCTGACCTGTATCTTTTGTTACGCCTCTAGCTGACCCTGGAGCGACTATGACCTTCGTCGCAGGCGGAGCTCTCAAACCCATTGGTGGTCATATCTTGTCACACGCATCGGCCACAAGAATGTACCTTCGAAAAGGCACGCTGTTCTAAATGGTGACCCACAGTGTCCCACGTGCTTATGTTGAACCTCTGCAGGTCGTGCTGATGAACGCGTTGCAAAGCTTGTCGACAGCCCGGACCGACCAGAAAGCGAAGCATCCTACAAACTCGATGAAGGCGGCTGGGCCGATGTTTGATCCGTTCTCTCATTTGCGCGGTTTTTTTTTGACAGCTTCTCAACACACAACATGATGATGCAGTATTCCCGTGCCTGCTCCGTGCAACCCACCCGCTACAGCCCGCTACCTCCCATTCTGACGCAAGGTTATCGCTGATTTCGCTTTAATGGCCCCGATAAATTCTGTTTCTGTTTTTCTGTGTTATCTCTTTCTTCCTGTGACAGCTGTTCCAATTGCAACTTCGACCACGACCATTCTGTATTTACCACCAATCAACATGAATTTCATTGACAGTTTGTTCCTGTGGACCCCGAATTTCTTGGTACTCAGTACATAGTAGTACTCAGTGACAAGAAAGGTACATGCGTTACCCTGTGTCGATGTGTCGAATCGTCTGGGCACCTTCAACTACCTTCAACCATCCACTTCAACGTTCAACGTGTGTGTCGATCGAACAACGTGCTATCATATGTATCGTGTGCCTTTCTTTGCCTTAGGAACCGACATGGCGCCTCATGGCGCCTACTTCCCGCCGTTTCAACGCCATCAAATCGGACAGTCGACCATGAGGTTACGTCCGCCATTTGATGCACGTTCTCATGGTCCATCCGACTGCAGGGGACACATAGAATTTATAATATGGGGTTCATTAATTCATTATCCACCAGGAGCCTATTTTCCATCTTGTCGCGTTCACGATGGTTTTTGCCCGCGCTGCTCCCCTTTTTGCTCTGGTTACTCTCGTTGTTGCAGGTGGATCGGACTGGCATAACCATGGTACCAGCGTTCCAAGCACCGTCCCCTCACTTGCTGCTTGCGCCTCTCAACCAGCAGTTTTCTCTTGCGAGAATACTTCACCAATCCAGAATACTTGCTGCTCCCCAACTCCAGGAGGATTAGTCCTTGTTGCGCAGTTCTGGAGCACATATACTGGTCTTGAGAGGAAGGGTCAGAAGCTGCCCAAAGAAAGCTGGACAATTCATGGTCTCTGGCCGGATAACTGTGATGGGTATGACATCCTCTTATCCCCAAGCATCTCCTCAATGACCGTTGAACATGGATAAAGATCGTACGAGCAGTACTGTGACGCGGCTAGGCAATATGACCCCATCCCTTCGCCCGCCAAGTTCCCCAATGGTACCGCTATTCCCGCCTGGACTGGCCCAGGAGTCGACACCTGGATCAAAGAATTTGGTCGTGAAGACCTCTTGGATTACAGTGAGTTTGGTATTCTTCATGTTTGATGTATCGATAAGATTGATTTCATGCAGTGAACAAGTACTGGATTAACCAAGGCGCTTCCAACCCTGCTATGTGGGCCCATGAGGTAGGGCCCTCTACTGCCGCCGCATCTTCCTGATTGTTGCAGAACATTCATATTCATCCCAGTTTGCCAAACACGCTACATGCACCTCTACCTTCGATGTCAAATGCTACGGATCATCCTATAGGAAGCACCAGGAGGTCATCAACTACTTTGACGCGACCATCCGTGCGGATAAACTCTACCCCAGTTACGATATTCTCGCTGCGTAAGTCGGCTACTGTGTCCCCTATATTATCCACCAACCATCTTCGAAACAGGTCTGGCATTGTGCCTTCCAATAAAACCTCGTATACTCTTGCTCAAATCTCGACTGCCATCAAAACCCAGATCGGAGTGACGCCTTACATTGGCTGCAGGCTCAATGGCACTGCTCTATCTGAGCTGTGGTACTTCAATCATGTTCTCGGAACTGTGCGTCATTGTGTCATTACTCTAATGGTACTCAAGATTTACACTCATTCTAGGAACAATACGGGACATACAAGCCGCTTGACTCTACCAGCAAATCTTCCTGCTCTACTACCGCGCCCATTTGGTACTATGAACGTACCAAGTCGTCTGAGCAGGAAGTTAGGTCTTAAGCGTATTTATTTTAGTTCATCGTAGTAATACACATGCATATATGGGAGTTCTTTGAACCCTAAGCTTGCTCTACTAAGTATGATATGAGTATATCATCATGTGGAGGGATGTATGATGGCCAACGTTGCCATTTTTTGGCATGGTATCTTGGAAGTTATGATGCATGCGCGTATTGATGCCAGACTTTGAGATCGTCAAATATGGAAATTCAAATAGGGGCTGTCGCGTATATCACGTGATAGACGCGTTGTGGCTTTGTTTCCAAATAGGGACAAATTTCAACGAAAGTTTGTGGAAATCCAACAGTGCCACCGGCCAACGCCCTCTGCAACGATGACCGCCACCCTCAGGCTCAAAGATGCACCTCATGATGCACAAACGAGGCGTGCGCTGTCAGAGCTTTCCCTTTCTGTTGCCAAGAGCAAACGAATCGTTGTGGTCACTGGAGCAGGGATTTCATGTTCATGTGGTATTCCCGTAAGTAGAGACAAATATTTTGGCTCGTTCATTGCTGATACATTCTCAGGACTTTCGTTCCTCAGATGGTCTTTATAATCTTGTGAAACAGCAGTACCCAGATGTCGTTTTGAAAGGACGCGACTTGTTCGACGCGTCTCTGTTCCGGGATGCGACATCTACAAGCGTGTTTTACACATTTATCTCAAAGCTTAAACAGTCTATTGATGTTGCTGTTCCTTCTCCCACCCACCGCTTCCTAAAAACACTCGACACCAAGAAGAAATTACTTCGATCTTATACACAGAATATCGATGGTTTGGAAGAACGTGTCGGCCTCATGGGAAGCTCAAGCCTGAGCGCTAAAACTGCTGGAAAGGGGAAGACAAAAATTCGAACTAGAGACGTGCGCAACGTGCAACTCCACGGCGATATCCACAGCGTTCGATGCATGTCGTGTTCTGCTGAATATCCCTGCATGAGTGACCATGTAGCCTTGTTCCTACAAGGACTTGCTCCGGATTGTCCCGAATGCGCCTCACGCTGTACGTTGAATATTGAACTTGATGGCGGAAAGTCACTAAATGCATATTTACAGTGGAAGCCCGAGTCGCTCGTTCAGCTCGTGCGATTCGCGTTGGATCCCTTCGGCCTGCTATTGTCCTGTACGACGAAACTCATCCACTCGGTGATGACATTGGCGCCATTCAAGCTGCTGACGTATCGCGTAAACCGGATCTCCTTATTATCATGGGCACCTCTCTCAAAGTTCATGGACTCCGAAAGCTGGTCAAGGAGTTTGCCAAGACGGTGCATGCATCTGGGTCGTCTGTATCATCCACCGCGAAAGTAAAGCAGGGCAAAGTCATATTCGTCAACAAAACGGCCCCCGCATCCGAGTGGAACGATATCATTGATTACCATGTCGAAGGCGACACGGACACCTGGGTTGAAAAGGTCATCAATGATTGGAAGAAGTCTAGGCCCGCAGATTGGGAAGTGCAGCAAACGTTGACATCGGTTGATGGGGATGTTAGTATGAGCGGAGGTTTCAAGGTAGCTAAGAGCATATTGACGCCGAAAGGCAAAGGCAAAGTTCCAGGCAAGTTTAACTGTATCGCGCTTTATCCGACTATGATTAATGTTTCAAACAGCCTCCAAGAAAGCTCACGCTGACGAAGAAAACCTTCCCCCTGACTTTATGGACATGGTCCTCAGCACACCTGATGCGATCGCTGCAGGCAAAAAGGCTACCACTGTTCCAGTCTCTCCTAGCAAAAGGGGTCGAGGCGCATCTCATTATAACGACATCGAGTCTAGTCCTTCAAAGCGAAGAGTATCACCTCTGAAGGGCCAGCTCAAAGCAAATGAGAGGAAGGTGTTGTTCACGGAAAGTACCAACAATGCTGTGGTCAATCAAGACGTCTTCGATCTCTCTATGGATGACGTTGAGGACGATGTAGTCAAGCTGAAATCGCAACTGGCCACAGGCAAAGCAGCAGCGAAGCCGAAGAAGACATCGACACGGGTGGCGGCAGTAGGAAAAGTCAAAACTGATATTCCGAAGCGCACAAGGTCACGAGCTGTTGCACGGTGACGTTTTACTCTACGACATACCCATACAGTGCATGCATATCCTATCCTTTCCGCTGCGAATGCCCACGGCCTCATATCGGAGGGTTTGTATTATATGTAAATTATCAACGATTGCTCGATGTAAGAAAAACGAAAAATGAAAAATGATATACAAACATGCAAAATTGTTTTGCGTGGTGATACCTTTTGAGATACCCTGTTTGTACAGCGTGTTAAATTATCGGTAACTAGTGGTCGACAACTAAAAAGCGAATCCCAAGAAAATGGTACATGGAAAGTATTCAGTCTGTTATAAGTTCGGACACGCTCCAGTCTTCGAAACTTCCATCTGGCAGGTAGCGTCGGATGACGAGGGGTATTTTGCGCTGAGAGAGTTCTTTTATGGCGATTTGGAGAGCATCAGTTTCACCGTCTAGTGGAACGAGGACAGGGGCATTCATGCTGGGTGGAAATGAATGTAGGTGAATGTTTTTGGAGAGGTGATTGCAAAATACCTGATCTGCAACGCTCGTGTTCCCAATATACGGGCTCTCTCATATTTTGTGAGGTAGGGTGTCGTTACTCTGACTTTATTAGGTTGTCGTTCTCCCGCTAGACCTGCACCTGTAGCCGACGTGTCCTCAGTGTTCATCTCCTGGTCGTGTTCTCCATTGAGACCGTTCGGTTGTGCTCCATCTTCACCCGTTGCGCCATCCTCGCCATTCGGGGCCGCCTCTCCATCTTGCGCTAATAGATCGTAAGATTCGTCCTGTCAGATGGCGATGGAAGGATCAGAAGATGGGTTATTGTTGAAGAGTGGTAAAACTAACAAAGGTCTCCTCAGCGAATCTAAAATATTGAGACAGCCACGGTTGTCACTGTGATGTCAATTGCTCAATGGGACGCAACATACCCTGGGGCATCGTAGTCGAAATCATCACCGGCACCACCACCGTAACCGTCGTCAGACATGAACGCGATTAAATTATTTTTGGGAGTAGGGAGAGTTGTGGAGGGAGTCGGAGTTGAACTTGACAGAAAAAGGATGTTGAGTTTCTTGTTTGTCCGACTGGGCCAAAATGAAAACTATTTTTCTCTGATAATGTGCATTCGGGGCCGTGAGGTTTGGAATTCTTGAATGACTGGCTGTATACTTTCTGGGACGGAGCCGCGTGTGGAGGCCCTTAATATGTCTGTCACGAGTTGACGATCTGAGGAGAGATCTTCTGGCCTTGCTTCTATCAGGAAGCCGGAGGATGGTTCAACCTCTGCGAGCTCTGCACAACTCCCCATGGCCTCGGACATTCGCCCACATCTTCTGCTTCCTTTGGCATGACACGAAGCTAGCCAGGTCGAAACAGAACAGGATCATCGCCTTTCCACCCAGCTTGCCCCGTCGGTCGTCGTAAAACGTGCATGATGGCGCACAATGGCGCAAAGTCCAATAAAATTGTTTTGCCCGCGAGAATATAGAGACAGCCCCGAGACGCGAGGGTATTAGAGTGCCCACCCATTCTTGCCTTTCTACTTTCACCACCAACGACTACTTTCTAACCCTCTACCATGCCCCCAAAGCCCTCTATCCGCTTGCGCACCTGGGGCACTCGCTTCGACACTCTCCCTACTTCCCCTCCCGTCTCTCCTCCTGCCCCCGACGCCAGCCACAACCATTCAATCCCTCCTGACACCCATGACGCTCCCGCCACCGACCATGTCCTCAAACGGAAGGACGAAAAAATGCCACACGACGCCAGCGTATTCGTCGGAAGGTACTGTACTCTTGACACCCTTCCCAATTCATTCCCAGAGCTCACTCATTTTTGGTCCCAGTCTTCCGACCAATATTGACCACCAGGAGCTCACCCGACTCCTCTCTGAACATCTTTCCGAACATACCGAGGTGAAAAATATCAAGGTCGTTCGTGACTCCAAGGGTGGCGTCTGCGCCTTTGTTCAGTGCGAGGTTTGTTACTGTCTTGGATTCCGCATGGCTGCCAGCTGACTTCTCCATCTATAGGATGCAACATCAGCCGCTTCGTTGATCAACACACTTCATTCTAACCCGCCTAAGCAGTTCCTAGGCCGCACTTTGCGCTACGAGCCAGCAAGGGCGTTCAGAACTCTCTTGATTTCATACCGGCTTGTCACTTTCATCACTCATATTTTTTTTGGTGCTTACTCTCCCCGAATCAGTACTCCTATGCAACAAATTCCATCCCACGCCTTTGAAGCCAACTCCAAACCTCAGTTTGTCGAGTTGAACCTCCCAGCTGCTATGAGAGTGTGGCGCCCCAGGAATTCAAAGTATATAAGCTTGCGCCCCACATATATGTCTCTAAAATTTCCACAGATTCTATTCCTTATTATATAACAGCGAAGCAGTCGATGCCGAAACCTATACACGCAACGATCTCAATGCTTCCTCTGACAAACCCAGCCTATTCCTTCAGCCGCTCTCGTTTGATGCTGAAGTATGTTTGTCATTTCTCATCTGCCGTACCTTTTTAAAATATTACGCAGACAATCGATACGATCGCAAATTATTTTGGTCCCTTGGAGAGCTTCAGTCGCCTATCGCTCGCGAAAAGCACCTCTGGTAGGCATTTTACGAGCGCATATATGCTGTCCGTTTTCAACTCAGAAAAGGCCCAGACCCTAGCGTAGCCAACGAAGATTGGAAGCTTTACCCTAGCCCACATGATGCCCCACGTTCCCAAAAGATGGACGTGGGTTGTTGGGAAATTAAATGGGAGCATCGTGATGATTGTGTCAGCGCTTTGATGGTAATTCTCTTCTCGTTCAATGTCGATTGGTTGTTGAAATTTTAAATCCTTGCCGTACAGACCCTGAGACGTGTTCCCCATCTCACGGTCACCTGGGCACACCAGCCCCCTCCGTTTGGTTTTGATCAGCGTGCCCAGTATATGCCTTTTTCTCAAAGTAACTTGGCTCAGTACCCCTTCCATGTCCAAGATCAGATGCGGCATACACCACGATCACGCGCATCATCCTTGTCCGATCCGTTTGGATTTTCACGCCGTCTTATTAAAGCCAGAGGCTCATCGTCTTCCGCATCCGAAAGCGGCGCTAGTGGCACTGACAGCGAAAATGATGTGGCGTATCTTGAGGACACCTCCGGCGAAACTGCCTCAGTCAGGTGGTCCGACATGGATTTTCCACCACTTGGCAACTCGAAACGTTCCTTCAAAACTGGATCTGGCGTTTGGAGCGAACGTCAACAGGAAGGCGGCCGTAACCGGTAATGTCATTTTCAATGGTTTGCTGGGTTACATATTAACTTTTGCGTATGATTTTCCCCAGTTCTGCGTCACTGTCTCTCTCACAGGATAATGTGGGATCTTTTTCGACATCTGAGAGTCGACCGGACGATGACGTCGAGGCTAAAGAACAAGGTCAAGAAATTGATATACCTCTGACCCCAGGTCTGGGAAGGTCACCTCTCACTCCCAAAACTCCTGGCTTTCCGACTACTCCAACGACGACCTGTGGAGCCTTACAAAAACTCTCGCTGACAGAGGGGGACGGGAAAGAACCAAACTATTACGACTTCGTCAGTCGCGAACGGGACATCGATCCCACGACCTTGTTTGTCGGAGGACTAGAAACGTTTGGGCCTGGTGCCTGGGACGAAGAAAAGGTTACCAAATTCTTTGCTCGTTTTGGAGGTTTAGAAGAAGTCAAGATCGTTCGACCTCGTGAGTTTCCCGTCGAAAAATCATTTGTTTCTGTTCATTGATCAACATTGTTCACCTAGTCAACTCCCATGCAGCCTTTGCATTCGTCAAGTTTAACAATACCGAAGCACCTGCCCGTGCTGTGTTCGAGGAGGTGAGTCAAATTGGTATTCAAGGCATCTTCAGCATCCTAACGTACATTAGCATAACCGCGTATACGAAGGTCGTGCCATGCGAGTTCAGTTGCGAGACTGTAACCCACAGCGAGGTTTTTGGAGGCAAAACAGAGGACGCGGAAACTTCCATCAACCAAAGTTTGGCACCCATCGTCGCATTCAACTAACACAGCATCCAGGACCAAATGTACCTGGCTGGACTCCGTATTCACCTACTTCGACGTTCCCAGCCCCAGCCCCGCCTCCGACGGCAACAATGCCTTCGCGCCCCACAATCTCAACTACCAACATGACTTGGATTCCGAATCAAGGTTTCACTCCGCAACAGCAACCACACTCTACACCACATGCTTCACAGACTCCTCGTCTCGATGGCCCGGCTGGAGCATTGCGTGGGGGTTACCTGGACGCGGGAGGGCAAGCCAACACTGCGTCGTTCAGGCGCCATCCTGCCCGCAGGGACCAAGGCAGCTCCCAAAATGCCCAGGCTAGAAACAACCAACCTCGCTCGTTCCAAAACCGTAACGGTCGGGGAACCTTTCCATCACACGTAGGGCCTTATCATGGACATAACGATGCGACTTCCGCCACCCGCAACAACCATCTCAACACCGAGTGGAACCAGTGGGGAGCTCCTGGTCCTCGTTGATTTACATCAGATTCTTTCCTTTCCATTTATTCCAGTTTTTGTTGGACATGCATCATACACCGTACAATCATAAAAACATCCATAACATTTTTCATTCCATCTTTGCCGATGTATCGGCGCATCAGAGGACATCTGTGTATCCGTTGCCCATACATTGCCGTACCCCATCCTCCGCACACCCTATTTCGTCCCTTGTTACCCTTATCCTTAATTCCGTCATTGTCATGTTTTTGCATCTCGCCGTACCGCTCGACTGCCCTCCTTCCGTTTCACTTCTTTTCTTTTTCACCCCCGTTCCTTCTTTTCCTGTTTTCCTGTTGTCTTGTTTCCCTGCACATATCTAGTTTGCCACGTCCACCTGACGTTTACATTCTTTTTCATCTGTACTATACACGAGTAATTACTTTTGATGCAAATAAAGTTATTCTATCAATATTGGTGCGCGCCGTCGACATAAAAATTGCGGCATCATGTTTTGGCATTCAGTTGGAGAATTGTCTGTCCGTAACATTGCGATAGTGGGTGGAGACGCACCTTGTTGCACGCCCTCCAAACGGATCAACAGTTCATTCACGACAAGATAGCCCAAGAGGGTATCTAAAACGCACAGCCAAGTGCCCTCCAAAGCTTCATTCAAAAAGGCGCCGAATTGCCCAACAAGGCAGGCACGCCACTCAGAAAACTCTTGACGATGATCCTGTTCCAGAGGATAATTTATTGAGTCCTGGTAATGTACAACGAGTACAGCACCATAGGAAGTGGTATAGATGCAAATGAAATGGGAAGGAGTGTACAGTGGTAAAGAGTACGCTGTCGTGGTATGGGGTAGTAGACAAATAAGACTACGTGTTATGATTAGACTGACTGCTACAGCAGTGGGTATCACAGTCAAGAAGATAAGATATCGTGAACGATGGCATGATTCTATGGTAAAGATCAGAGTGGGTTGCGAGAACAAGTCGCTGTTGACTCACGGCATGATTTCGTATCGCAAACAAGCATATGAAGAGAGGCACACTTTGGTATCCAGACAAAGAGAATTACGGGAATAGATACAATTCGCGGGCATGAGTGGGTCGTATACACGTTTACATCTGGAAGATCTGATATTAGCACCATGAGGGTCATTAACGGGAAGCAGAATGCTGACCGTCACAGGGCAGACGCCGTCTCGATTACAAAACAGGAAAAGTTATTGTTTGTTACCAGCGAGCCAGGATAGTTGCACGCTCCCAACTCCAGCAATGTAAACTTTGGCACGTAATCGGCAAACCTTTGTGCAGCAGACGCGTCAAATGAGGTAGTAGGAATACGCCTTTGGTACTTACAGTATCGGCTACTTCTGGTAGCCGAAAGTGGACATGGAGGTCACCATTCGGCATGCGAACAATCTGGCTAACCTCGCCGAAGCTCTGTACAACTACATGAAGTCTTGTTTTAGAAGTTGTCAGTAAAAACAGGCTCACCTCACACCATTTCTTTACGCCCTCAAATTTCCGGACATCATTAGGCCCGACGCCCCTGACCACAAGTTTCCTTTTCTTCCTGTGGCGGGAACTAAGAGACGCGAGGCTAACGCGAGGTAAAGTTCCCCCTGAAGAGTAGGCTACATGAGGCCGGGTCGGGTCGGGCTGCTTAGTAGGTGGCTTAATGGCGTGGTATGTGTCGTCGCCGTCATCGTCGTCTTCATTGTCGCTACTGACATTCGAATTGGCCAATTTCGACCCAGGCTTTGGAGCGAGAGGTATCCGCGTCGTCTGAGATTGCCGAGATAATGTACTTTGGTGGGAACTATCGATGACGGGGGGAGGCGTATTATGATTTCGGGATGATCCAATTTTGTGGGACGGGAGGGAGCCAGACGAGAAGATAGCGGACGCTGAACTAAAAACGCTCCCATTGGATTTAGTCCTGAAGCGGAACGAATCCATAAAATTCATCCTAGAGGGCGTCATCGGAAGGTCGCTTTCAGTGGTTGCAGACCCAGATGCGTAGGTTTCTCCGGATGATATACTAGGGCGCGATGGTGTGTAGACTGTATCGGAAGGAACTGATGCTTGAGATATGGAAGCTGAAGAAAAGTGGCCGAGCACACTAGGCCGAGATTTCGCTGTGAGGCTAGGGTTGGGAACGTCACTCAGGTCAGGGGCATGTGGCGAGGAACCCAGGGTCGAGATACTGGTGGAGCGAGCGTGTTGGTGGCCTGCACTTTTGACATTGATCAAGGTTGCATCTGTACTGTGTCTAGGAACGCGAGGAAGAAAAGAAAATCTGGAGGAGCGGGGTGGACTAGTTTTATCATCAGCAAGAGAGGCTGCTGCTTGAGAGGCTGCACGGAAAGGTTTGAAGCTGCGGAGGGAGGCGGGTGTGTGGAGGAGTTTTGATCGCGTTGAGCGTGTTGTGGTGGGCGTAGCAGGAACCTGAAATAAATGAGATCATACATTAAATATGCCCCAAATGAACACACCTCTTTGCTGTTGGGTGTAGCGGGGATGTCTTCGTCATCGACGATATCATAATTATCTAAAGTCGCTACATCGTCTGTAGAGGGGTTTGGGTGGCTACTTTCGGGATAAGCGAGGTAAGGCTTGCTGATGGTAGAGGATGCAGGTTCGTCGTCGGGTGGTTTTTGCTGCTCTTGGATCCACTTGTCGAGCAAGCTGGAGCGCCTTCTGCGTGGTTGAAGGAGAATGGGGCGGACGCTGAAAGGATCTTCATCGGGGGTTGTATACGGTATGTCTTCCATGGAGTCGTTACGTGGGGATCGTCAAGTAGGGAAAGGCGGGATAAGAGGTGGCATTCGTGGTGGTGGTTGAAAGAAAGAAGAGAACGCGTCCGCGATGGCAGAGGTCATGGCCACAAAATGTTTCCTATTTCGGTTTGTTGAACGCAACGAGGCAAACCTTATCACAAATTAAATAATAAATAAATAAAAGTCACCGTCCTATCTTCGCCACTATCCCCTTGAACAGCGTCGCAGACGACGTCTTCCCGTATCGCTCTAGGATACCCCCCTCATGCCCTGCATCCAACAGCGTCACCAACTCGGTGTCCACCGGTAGGCTCCCCAGGAATGGCAGTTCCTCTCGACGCGCCATCGCTTCTCCACCTCCAGTCGAGAACACGTTGCTCACTTCTCCACAGCATGGGCACACGTACCCACTCATATTCTCGATCAGCCCGAGAACTGGCAGATTCACTGCTCGAGTAAACGATAGACACTTCATCGCATCCATCAGCGCCACTGCTTGCGGTGTTGTTACGATGACCGCTGACAACCGATCATGCACCGGCGCCATGTGTTCAAGTAAAGAAAGGTGTTCATCCGATGTCCCTAGCCACAGAAACACGTGAATAACGTATCCACTTGTATAATCGTGAAACGATAACAACCTGGTGGCGTATCAATGACCAGATAGTCCAGTTCTCCCCACCGCACATCGCTCAAAAACTGCCTGATCATGCCGTTTTTCTTGGGACCTCTCCACACGACAGAGTCTCCTTTATTCTTGAGCAAAAATCCGACGCTCATACAAGCCAGTCTTGCATCCGAGCCATCAGCATACACCGGGACCCAACCATCACTACTTTGATGTACCCCGTGGCCGTCAAGGCCAAGCATTCGTGGTATTGAAGGCCCAGTTAGGTCGACATCCAGAATGCCAACTTTTGTTGTGGGGGAAATAGCATGAAGATTAAGTGCGAGCTGTGTGGAGACCGAGGATTTCCCAACACCACCCTTCCCAGACAGAACAATGATTATGTTTTTAACAAACTTGAGTCTTCGTGATACTGGAGTATCCTGGAGAGCCATGAAGCAAAGGAGAATTGAGGAGCAGAGAGTTTTGAGTTAGTCAGCGGTGGTCAAGTCGCGATCATTATGTCTTTGATGCAATTGATCGATCATCGATCATCGATCACGCATCATGCATCATTGCGCTCCGCTCGACCCTCAAAGCGTCAAGCGGGCCTCATGTCTTTCTTTCTTTCACTTCAAGTTTCAACAATGGCGATCGCAATCATCGCCTTGTCCGCGCTTTCGCCAAAGAGTCGCTATATAATCCTTCTTTTGCAATAATGCGACATGATTTATCAATTCCTGCAGTCTTTCATGCCACCATTGCGCCATCCACGGCGCCGTGCTCGGAAGGGTGATGTGGCTAAGCACTTCAGCTCTAAGTCGAGGGTTCCGATGAAGCCCGTAAGTGGTATCATCTTCTCGTTGTCCATTTTTCTTTTCTGACTTTCATGCTAGCTCATTTCGAACACTGAAATCGACGGCAGGATTTTGTCAATACCAATGAAGTTCCCTCCATGCTCTATTCAGACAAACTTCGACAAAGAATACAGAAGACTCTCGCAATTCATTCAAGAACTCCATAAAACCATAACTTCCTTTGCAAGCAGTGCATACAGCACATATGGCTATCATCTTGTACTCCCTCACCCAGTCGACATATGCATTCAGCCCCCCATATTGGATATATTTCGTTCAGCACAATCAGGTACACAACAAGGGTTGAGCACTAAACTCAAAAATCTTATTAATCCTGTTCTCGCTACGTGGGTGGAAAACTCCCGGCAACGACTGGTGGCCGTACTTGCTTCATCCGTCCCTCACGAGCCCGAAACAACTCTTCTCGCTGCTTTCACCCTTTTACAATGCTCCATTTGTGGCGAAGTTCGAACCTTTCACGCTTCTCTATACCACAAATGCTCAAACCGGACGTACGATGCTAGCATTTCCGACGAAGAGGATGAACCTTTTCTCGTAAAGTTTATACAGGCCATATACAAGCGTCATAAATGGAATCCCGACAATTTTAAGATTCCTCCGAGCTCTGTAATGCGCATTCAGAATATCTTATGGACATTATGCGAAGGCGACATTAGGAAGACTACAGAGATCGAGCTGAATAAATTGGGCCGCCAGCTTGTGTGTAAACTCTGCGCCACTGACAGGGACACTGCGGTTAGGCTTGCGATGGACTGGCGCACCGCTGTGAGTCTTCGAAAATCCCATCATTGCGGCTGAGAGCTTACCAAGCGAAAGCTTAACCATTGTCTTACTCGTCATCATGACGCCACAGATGTCAGGGTTCAGTGGGTAGGCATCGATAAGGAATCTGTTGCCAATCTTGAAAGAACCTCCATCTTTGGCACCAATTACGGAGAGGAGTGTAGCTGGGAGTGCGCACTCTGTGAACCCTATGACCACTGTCTTGAGATATCCTCGACGGTCAAGCATCAAACTAAGAACGAAGCCATGCGACATGTATGGGTGAGGTGAGTCAATTTTGTTTCCATTTTTACACCGCGTTCTCAGTTTACCTCTTAGTCACGGCATCCAAAACCCGGTCCTAGGGAAAGACTATTATCGTGTCACCGATTCAAATCCATTTTTCACACAACCGTATCGTTTGTGTTAGTAGCTACTCGTGTGACCATGCTGGGCAACGCGTCAGGCAGGCCAATAATTGCGTTACGAAATCAGTGTATAGATCGGTAACACCTTAGGTCTCAGACTTTGAATAGATCCTGTTTCAAGTTCTAAGGAGCGATGTCAAAAGGCAGGACACATGAGGGAGGAATGGCAGTGTTACCATTTTACAAAGGCGTGCCACAAGGCCAGCAAGTTGTAACAGTGTACCAACGCCTTCGAGAATTTTCATGTGTGTAAACCCAATTTCCTATTCCAAAATCAGAAGGAAAAAGGAAGAAGCGAACTGATGTCCAACCTTGATATATTCCAACTTTGTGTATTCTGGAATTCTGCGTGGCGTCAGCGACTTGAAGATTCAGCATAGAGTAGTGAACAGCCTCACTCATCAAACGTCTTCACAACACGGAATATTGTTACGACAATATCAACGGCACTGTAACCTTGATCCCATAGTTCATTCAGCTTCTCCATGGCTCCATCGACGTCCCCCTTCATACAAAGGCGAATAGCTGTTTGGACAATGATGGGGTGAGGTTGGTCGCAGACCTTGAACACGTTGTCACCAGACACAAAGCCAAAGCCAGAATGTGTTGATTGAAGATTGTTGATCGCTTGACGCATGTCTCCTTCGGAGGTAAAGATAAGAGCAGTGAGGCCGTCGTCGTTATACTCGACCTAGCAAATGCATATTTGTGAGTTAACAACTTCAATCAGGGCACATGGCCCAAGGGCGCTCACCTTCTCCATCTCACAGATCTCTAACAAGCGCTTCAGAATTTCTTGGTCCCTCAACTTCGCATATCTCAGGATTGCACATCTACTCTGAATGGGTTCGATGATCTTATTGCTCATATTGCAAGCCAGGCAGAATCGAGTCGTGTTGGAGTATATTTCCATCGTTCGTCGGAGTGCCTGTTGCGCACCGGCCGTCATACTATGAACCAGTCAGACAAAACGGATAAAGTTGAAGGAAGCTCACCTGTCCGCCTCGTCAAGGATGATAATTTTGTGCCTCCCCGGTGGCAACGTGACTTTCTTTTGGGCGAACGTTTTTATCTTGTTTCGAACGACATCAATACCACTGGAGGTGCTGAAGTCAGCAGCATCTCGAGAAGAAACGCATCATGCGCACCGTTCATCTGAAGCGTTTAGCTCGAGTACCCCTTCCTTGTAGGCGTCACCGAGTAACTGATGTGCTAAGCAATGTATACTGGTCGTCTTGCCTATTCCAGGCATGCCCTACGGTTTGCTTGTAAGCTTTGCAGAACTGCATATAAGTTCATTTGTAAATTCTTACAGAGATAATAATATGAGGGCAGTTTCCGTCTCTCGCAATGACTTTGAGTCGTTCAATAGTGTCTGAGTTGCCAACCACATCGTCAAGTACGTGTGGCCTATATTTCTCCACCCTACGGAGGCATCAGCCAACATTGGCATGAATATGTGCATAGAAATGTACCACGGAAGCTCATAGGGAACCTCTGAAGCCTTAGTCGCGCTTTTTGACGAGTCGCCAGCCATGAAACTTCAATGAAAAGAAAGTTGACGCGCTCCGTCACGGTCAAGTGACAAGTCCTAATTATTTATTTAATTAACATGGTGAAGCCAAACAATGTGACGCGATTTTATTGCCAAGCCAGCTCTCAATACTTTCTTAGTGATGTTTTCTCGTTCTCCGGCTTTCTTTCCTTGCCCTCGCACTCGGGTTGCCCCCTTTTCTGGTGAGCATACTTATATTTTACCCCCGTCTTTGCACTTAATCGCAATTTTGAGCCAGGAGACACCGTCAATACTCTTCCAAGACACCACCTCACCTTCGCCCAACAACGGTCCTTCCACATCCACGGATAGACTATCGTTCCATCGCAGAAAACATTGTTAAAAAGACCAACAATGCAATTAATCGCAAGGCCCCACTCCCAGATGGCGCTGTTAGTGATGTTGCCCGGAAATATACCCAGTACAAAACTCTACAGAATGAATTGAACGCTAAAAGGAACGCACGTTCCATTGCCGGAGAGAACATACGGAGAGCGTCAAACAAGGGTGACATGGTGGCGAAAGAGGCTGCTCTGGCAGAGGCAACTCATCTCAAAGCTGACGTCACGGCACTTGAGAGGTCGGTCGCGTCTCTGGAAACCGACTTACTGGCACTTGCCTTGGCAATACCCAACGACACTCACCCCGAAAGCCCCCTTGGGCCTGAATCTGCGGCAGTGACGCTGTCTATCTGTGGACCTTCCCCAACTCCTGTTAACCCCGAACGCGACCATGTATCAATATGCAGAAAGCTTGATCTCCTCGATCTTGAAAGCGGCTCAACAGTGACAGGCTCTTCATGGTACTACCTCCTCAACGAGGCAGCTTTGCTGGAGATTGCATTGACAAATTATGCCATGTCTATTGCCCTCAAACGTGGCTTTACCCCCATCATCACCCCCGACGTCGTCCGTTCCGATATCGCCAATCGCTGTGGTTTTCAACCACGGGATAACTCAGACCCCCCTCTACAACAGATGTATCATCTCCATACCCCTCCTGCGTCCCCAGAATTGGTATTATCAGGAACATCAGAGATCCCATTGGCTGGAATGTTCGCCAACAAAATCTTCCCATCGACGACTTTGCCACTCAAAGTTGTTGGGATGGGTCACTCGTTCCGAGCAGAGGCAGGAGCGCGTGGGACCGATACCCGTGGCTTGTATCGAGTTCACCAATTCACAAAAGTAGAACTGTTTGCCGTTACAACAGATTCAGAAAGTGAGGAAATGATGAAGGAGATGGTTGAGGTCCAAAAGACAATTCTCGACGGCCTTGCCATTCCTTACAGGTACGCGGTGGAGCAAACTTTCTATTATTTTCACTGATGTTACTATCCAGAGTTCTTGATATGCCAACTGAAGAACTCGGAGCTAGCGCTTACCGAAAGTTTGACATGGAGGCGTGGATGCCTGGCCGAGGGACCTGGGGCGAAGTGACATCAGTGTCTAACTGCACAGACTATCAAGCCCGACGATTACACATTCGCTATCGTCGGCTGACAGCCAAATCTATGGATGCAGATACCTCACCACTGACGTCAACCGCTCCAGTCCCTTTTGCCCATACACTTAACGGAACAGCGGTAGCTATTCCTAGGCTCATTGTTGCTCTACTGGAAAACGGAGCAGTGTTCAATGACAAGGGAGAGGTATCTGGGATTCATTTGCCAGAAGCTTTGAAACCTTTCTGGATTGGGCCACCAAATGGTCGAGGTATCGTTGAATGGGTATAGGTAGCAGGCGGCGTCTATTGAAAAGTCACTCGACTGGAGTATATCTGTTTCTGTTGCACTTCCGGATTTTGATTATCCCAACGCAGACGAAATAACTATAACATGTACCTAGGGCTGATGTACACAACGATAAGCAACCTATAAATTTAAGTAACCCCTTCCGATAAAATAAATCAATGGTTTGAATGCCGCAACCAGGCCGCTACCATTTCTTGGATGGCCCCACCGGCACTTCGTCAGCAAAGGGGTCTGCGAAAGGGTCGTCCCCTGTGGCTTGTTTGGTCAAGGGGGCCTTCGAATAAGGTTCATCATCCGCCTCAACATCGAGGTAATTTCTCTGTTTTCCCGAGGATGAAGGAGCGCCACCCATTGTGCGAGTCTCTTCGTCTGACGAATAATCGCTGAAATCAGAAAGAGATCCTCGGTTCTCGTCCCCTCTAATTTCATCGTCATCGGAGAGTGCGGAGGGTCGAATTGGAGCGGGTAAATTTGTAGAAGAGGAGCCCAACGGGCCAAAGTTTAAGTCTTGGAGATCCGGATGGAGATGAACCTCATGCTCCTGTGAGATTCCTCCCTCACTTTCTTTGGTAGGGCCGGATATTTGTGCCGAAGCTAGATGTCTAGTAACGGCGTCCGTCCCAGATTCTGAATTCTCACCAGCTAGGACCTTGTCGTACATTTCCAGTGCGGCCATGATACGTTCGTTTGTTTCGATCAACGTCCCAATCAGTTCTTCATTTTCGACCAGCTTAATATGGGATAGTAAGGATCCGCAACGAAGGGTAGATGCAGCCTTTTTAGCATACCTGGATATACCGAATGACCGGTTTCCTAACCAGTTTGGCTTGAGACAAACATTCCTGAACTCGTTCGTTTGTACGGATATCGTCCGTTTCGGGATTGACAAGCTACAATAAAACCAAATGGGAATGGAAAGCAAGAACATGAATCACGGAACGAAACTGACTCTGATGGCGTTAACGAGATTGCTGGATGCCTGAGAGGCATCCACGATGCTGGCTAAGACCTTGGGCTTCTCCTACTTGGACGTCAAAGTTAAACCTTGGCCTTTCCAAAAATCGTCTGCACCTTCTCGAAGACGAAGGGGGCCCGCTGAGATGTGGTATGGCTCTGGTGCAAACGTCGTTTTCTCTCCTCTTCTGCCTTTCTCTCCTTCATCTGATCCTTCTCTTTCTTTGCCGCTCGCTTTGCCTCTTCTTGGTCCTGTTTCTTCTTATCTTCCAGGGGCATGCCGATCAAATGCGCCACATCTTGATAGGATTGATGTCGTCCCTCTCGATTGCATTGCTTGTACAGTCCAGCAATAACCGACATTGAAGGATCGTCCTTGAATTGTTCATGCCATGCCGCAAGGACTGCTATTAACTTTTTGCGGACCTTCTTGTCCACTGCATGGTCAACAGAGAGATTCTTTATGGCGTCTGTAAGCTGCCCATCAGCAAAGCTTGCTATGAAATCTTTTTAGTAGCATGCACTGGTTCTAAATATCGGGATATCGAACCTGTGAATTTCTTGCCACAGTTCTCGACGAGAGCCTTGAGGAGCTGAACGATGGTTAACATCATAGTAGCCTACTTGCGAGGGGAGACTCACGACAAGAGCACGATATTGCTGATGAGTATTTCCATGCTTCAGCTTCTTCCGGATCGCGCGAGAGGCTTCTGCCGGACTTGGGCGTACGGAGGATCAGTAGGGCGAAGGAAAATCGATCTAATTTGCTATCAGCTCACCCAGCAGCCTGGAGGTTGATAGCGTCAACAAGCTCGGGAATACTGTTGAACATATGAGTCATGTCAGGCCATCCGTTGTAGAGATACATACCCGTCATACGCCTCGTCTTCAACGCCGCTCGATGTCAGAATATCAACCCAATCTGTGATGGATGACTGGAATGATACAGGTTGGCTATCGTGTGATCAAGGTGAACAGCGGATTATCGTACGTGAGGTTTCTCGCGGCCAAAGGCTTGTCTCGCAAAACTGAGGGCAGACATGATGATGGTACGAAGAGAAAGAGAAATAGCGGGATTTTTAAAAACTAACTGAGATACTACTTCTAAAGCTGACAGTGATAGCGTCACGACACGTGCACGGATACTTTTTGATCGTAAGTAATGAATCAAAGATAGATCAAAGTCCTAGGAAATCGGATACAAATTAAAAATCTCCTCGTGCGGCTCTTATCCCTCTTAGGAACTGTCTTCATCTTCATTCGAGTCGTCCGATCTAGTTCCATCGGATCCAGAAACTGGGTTCGGAGTCGGCTGTGCGGGCGCTGGGGGTGCTGGGGGTGTTGGCCGTGGTCCATGATTTTGAATGATGGATGCCATTGCGGGTTGCGGATTGACCGGGACGGGGCTCTCCAAATACAGTCGTATGAGGATGCTCTCCAGCGCAGCAATACTAGCAGACGGATATTCAAATGTACGAGCATGTTCACGGACGGAGTTAAAGAGCAAGGTCATGTTTTCCCAACGTTCATGAGCGACCTGAGGATGAAAAGGTTGGTAGTTGGCAACATTGGTAGGGGGATAATTCTGGAAAGGCTGGGGCACTGGGGGGGCAAAAGGAAGTGTTTGGTGCTGTCCATGCATGGTCGCTAAGAAGATGGGTGGTGGCTGGGGTTGGGGGTGGGGGTGGGGTGTAGACGATGGCCCAGCAACTGCATTGTCGGTGTTAGCACATGGGGCAGGAGGTGGGCCATCCGAGGGCACTGTATGCCCACGCTCCTTTTCTGCTTGTGCAGCCTTGCGTCCTTTGCGAGTAAAAGGTAGATTGGCAAGCCCCACTTCATGAGAATGTTGTGAGGAGTCTGATCTTACAAGTTGAGTGAAGAATAAATTTCCAAATCGTAAAGTCTTACAGCACACACGCACTTCCTCCGTATCAAAATATGTCTTGTAACTGATAGACGCTGGGCATCCTGTACCCTCAAGCTGATTGGGCAATGAGAATTCAGGTATTATGCGCTGTGGATCAACAGACCTTGCGGCTAGGTACTTTTCGGACTCGTTCTGGATGTTTCTTCACATACTTCTTCCTTCCACTCCTGGAATGTCTGGCGCAGACCAATTTGGTATGTTCTTTGAATCGCGGTGGCACAGCTTTGCTGCCATGTGTGTCTCCCTACAGCTGGATATTAGTGAACGAAGATCAAAGAAAACAGATGGACATGCCTTTACGAATTCGACGGTCTGACGGTCTTCCTCCTGAAGACGCCATTCATTGAACGCGTTTAGATTGGGAAAGACCAAAGTGTAGCCATCATCGGAGTCTCCGGAACCATAGGGCTGTTTAGTATGCTTAGGGGGGTTGTTGGCGAATGGGTTTAAGGTTGCAGGAAATGAGGAGGTGGAGGCAGCGGATGACTGGATGTGAGCAAGATGGGGAGGAAGGGGTTGGTGGAGAGCCTGTTCGCCCAAACGGAAATGCTGAAAGCTCATATTGAGCCCAAGCCGAGATATATTCAGCAGGAAATTGAGAGGAAACTGTATTTGTTTGTCCGTTTTTTGGGACGATCTTGAGAAACTCCTTGTTTGTCACGCCTTGTCACACTACTATGACTTCTTCACTCCGAAATTCCATTCACCGTCGAAATCACAAGGAGCGCTCCCAGCTTGCCCACAGATCCAAGCTAGGCATCCTTGAAAAGCATGCCGACTATGTCAAGCGTGCTAGGGACTACCACTCCAAACAAGACAGGTTAACTCGTCTCAAGCAGAAGGCGGCAGAGAAGAACAAGGATGAATTCTACTTTTCAATGCGAAATGAGAAGACCAAGGCAAGTTTGTAACTCTTTCATGCCCTGTATACACTAATGCGTTTTGTGTTCAGGATGGAGTCCATATCAAAGACCGAGGAAACGTCGCTCTTCCGACAGATGTAGTCAAAGTTCTGAAAACGCAGGACGAAAACTATGTTCGAACAATGCGGGCTGCCGGACTCAAGGTATGTATATCAAAATCTTTCACATTATATTTCTCACCTCCTTTTCCAGAAAATTGACAAGATAAAAAGTCAGCTAACTGCCATGGCCGATTTGATGAAACCAAACTTCTTGGACGAGGAGGCTGAAAATGATCTTGATGAAGAGGAGTTGAAGGTCCTTGTTGATGCCGGAATAATTTCAGCCCGGACAGGAAAAGCTGGTCGCCGGAAAGGGAAGCATATAGTTTTTGTGGAGAATCTGGCCGAAGGTACGTCTCACCCGTCTCTCATATCACACCTTCTTATCTTGCTCTACCTCCTATCAGCACATAACCACAGGCCAATACCCTTGAATTCACCGCAGTCCAATACCAATGCGAATGCAGAAGATACCGACGAGGTAGATTTGGGTTGGAAATCCGCCTCAACCAAAAAGTCGAAAACGTCGAAACACCATTCCGAGAGTCTTGACGAAGCGCCTACTGAGGCGTCACCAGTGGAAAATCGACGTCGACTCCTCAAAGAATTGTCTGCTCGATTGGTGCGCGACGGACAGTTGCGATACGCTGAGAGGGAGTTTGAGATGCAACGGTTGATGATGGGAAAGGGTGGTAGAAAGAAGGTAGCAGGACCAGAAAAAGTGGAAGACGAAGACGATTCTAATTCAGAGGAGGACGAGGACGAGATCGACGCACGAAAAGGCAAGCAGAAGAAGGTCTCTAGAAGGAACGACGAGACGTACAAACCTCGAGTGTACAAGTGGCGGTTAGAAAGGAAACGTTGAGATCCTGGTTCAATCTTGTTATCGTATGACAGTAATATATTATTGGGAGATAGGTAGTGTCCGATGACCTGATCTAGGTTAGTGTCTTTGAGATAGTGTGTGTGACTAGATGGCAGCATATCCTCCGAAAACCAGTCCGACCACAAGCAGCATAAACTCAATCGAAAACGTACGCGGGAAAATAGCCAAAGCGCTATTGTCTTTAACAGTGCTTGTCGATGTAGAACCAGTTGCAGAGCTTGTACCTGAGGTTTTGGGTAAAGGAGTGGCTATGGGTGTGGTTGGGGCATAAGTTACCCCATTGATGGTTGCAGCAACTTGAAAGACGGATCCACTGCCATACTCATAGAACTGGGAACAGTTTTTATTCTTTGTCTGATTTTTAAAAAAGAGCTGTACTCACGTCGACAAGGAGAAAATTGGGCGCCCTTGTATTAACAGCGATGCAAGTGTTAACATGTTCCCCCAGAGAACCTGCACCAGTCGCAGCATTGGTGATATTAGCCTTGTCGATATCAGGGACCGGCTGCCCCAGCACTGTCCTGTCGAGGAAGTGATTGATGAGGGACATCTGTGTCGTTGTGTCGCCCTTGGTACGGTTGACCGTACAATCGAACAGAGTGGCATCTACCACGTTGAATGCCGACTCCCAAATGTTAGTGAACTCTGTTGGATAAAAATCAGCGGCCTGCATGCGTTGAAATGCGTATATGACAACCATCGATGATGTAGGGAACAGCGCTAGGGTTTGCTTGATTGTCCATGAAGGTTACAAGCCGCTTTCCTGAGTCGATCAAAGCGCCAAGGGTGGGCCATGCTGATGCCTGCAAAGGACTTGTTTCGGGAGCGTACGATAATGTATCGACACCTGCAGCGGTATAAATGCCACCATACGTCGATGCTGGTGCATTGTCGATGTTCACGATCAGAATTGAAACAACTGGTGAGGCCAAAATCAGGAAATCGTGCTCAAATGGCGCTTTGAAGGGTGCGCACCTTCATTTGGGTTTGCATCGAGCCAAGTTTTGACTGGAGGGCTTGGATGAGTGGGGTCAGAGTTGAAGGTGGTCAAAGCTACGCACCAGTCTTCAAATAGTCTTCGAATGTTCCACCATCATAAAGAGACTGCAAGTAATGTCAGGATCTAGGAAATGAAAGCGGGATCACTGAACGCACGCAGCTCGTGTGGCACAGTTTGATGACGCCTTTCTCCAGATGTGCCTGCACCTGGAGCATCCGCACACCATCGTTCAATTGTGTCGGTACTATTGTTCTCTATGAGATTCAATGGACCTTCTAAGGCAGTGAAAGCACTGACTGTCCTGATCCTGATTGACAGCAACTGGTGGGGAAAGATGATCAATGTCAGTCGAAACAAGGCGCAACACGAGGCCTCACGTCCAAAAGCCCCCTTCTGAATAGCATAAGAGTCGTGTGTGCCAACGTATGTCACAGCGCCAAAGCTCTTGTCGCATAGCTCTGCGTGTCCATTGCAAACCGTGGCACGCCGAGTCGGCACTAGGCCCTGTACGGCGACGACGGAGTACAATAAAGATGACACGACCCGTGTTAGAGACTTGCGGGAAATGAGCATTCCTGGTGAGAAAGCAAAGAAAGGAAATAAAGAAAGAGAGGTAGGATGGAGATGTGAATGTGAAAACGAGCCGGAAAGAAAGTGCAAGGAGTAGGTGGGAGTGAGGAAGAAAGAGGGTGGTGAAATGTAATCAAGGCACACTTGAACTACTCCAGCTTTACCTGCATAACTCATCACTTGAGAAACCGCCAACACCAATAATATCTGTAATCCTGCTCGTCCTTATTTTATTTTGCAATGCTCTTTGACTGACTATATTTATCGCCCAATCAGCAACCTCTGACCACCTGCTGCTACTATTGATTATGTCTCGAGTTGTTCTAGTAACGGGCTGCTCAACAGGTGGCATTGGATATGGGCTGTACGTTATAAATGCATACTTGGTTAATCTCGCTGATTATTCCAAAGCTGCAATGAGTTCGCCCGGCAAGGATGCAAAGTGTACGCGACGTCGCGTCGAGTAGAGACTATCGACGACTTTGAGTTCCCTACGGTCGAAAAGCTCGCTCTGGACGTGACGAACGACGATGCTGTCGAGAAAGTGATTAATCACATTGTCGAAGTCGAGGGGAAGATTGATATCGTGGTCAATAACGCAGGGACATTGAGTCCAGGTATTCAACCAAGCTCTCTGTACCGTGTATCTGGTTCTCATGTATCTTAAAACAGGTGCATTGATCGACCAGACCCTTGAACAAGTCAAGCAAGTCTTTGACACGAATACATTTTCCATCCTGCGCATGTCAAACGTGGTCATCCCCTTCATGGCGAAACGCCGAAGCGGAGTAATCGTGAATATCGGGTCTATAGTTGGAGAATTGCAAGTCATAACTTCTGTACCTGGATCCACAGGAGATGTATTGACGCTATTCGCAGCCCTACGCCTTGGAATGGTGTTTACTGCGCGTCCAAGGCAGCGGTGCAGAGCATCAGCGAAGTACTTTCGATGGAGTGCAAGCCGTTTAACATTTCCGTCCTTCATGTGGCGCCGGGCGGAATACAATCGAATATCTCGGAGAGCGCTAACTCGCGATTTAGTCTACCCGAAAAGTCACTGTACACCGCGTTTCTTCCGAACATAATTCGACGCATTCATGCAAGTCAGGCGCCAGGATCCATGCCCACTCAAGTGTTTGCCAAGGAGGTGGTGGCTAAAGCGTTACGAAAGAGCCCACCATCATACATGACTCTTGGGTCAAATTCCACGGTGTTCCAGATATTCAAATGGCTTCCAAGGGCCTGGGTCTTGTGGCTTATGTGGAGGGTATGGTCCAAGAAAATGTAGGACCTGACAAGGGGCGGAGGTTGTGAGCTAGGCTTGGCACTTGGACTCTTAGGAGTGATTTGAAAGAGATCTTTTCGAGTCTTGGTATGTGGTTGATTTATGTGGTAGAGAAGTCTAGTAATAAATGATTGTGCGAAAAAGGAATCACACCATCTCAAGAGATGCTGGATGATCTACTGAGTGCACGCCCAGGAAGTAGTGGGCGGCTTTCCTACTCGGAAGACCGGGGAATCAACTTTACGATGTTTCTTACGATGATGAGTGAACGGCTATTTGAGTTTGACACGGAGAGCGAGCTTCTTGAGGCATTTGAGTGTTTTGATGAGAACGATAGCGGGATGGTGAAGGTGGAGGAGATGCGGAAGTGGCTGAAGGAAGTTGGAGAGCGTATGAGTGAAGAAGAGGTATGTTTTTTTTGGTGGAGAAGGAGCGGATGCTGACGATGAGTAGATTGAGCGACTTGTGAAGGGGCCGTTTACGGATCGGCAGGGGAATTTCAACTACCGGGAGTGGGTGAAGGTGCTGCGAGTGAATGTAGACTCGAGTGTTGTTGATATTTAATGACGATTTGCTTGGCAACGCCAAGACGGACTTGGCAGGAGGACCCCGAAATGGGTGCCAAGGGAAGCTTGGCCCGATCGGCTTGGCAGCGTTTGCCTTAAAACATCATGTCAGCTGTATTTCGCCATCCTCTCCTCCAAAACATGACTGCTCCCTCGTCCCCACAACAATCGCCTCTGCCAGTCACAAAGTCAGAGTCTCCAGACCCGCCCCCAGCACACCGCTGTCTCTGGGTAGAATGCGACCAGGCTTTCCCAGACCCGGAGGCTCTCTACAACCATCTCTGCAACGACCACATCGGACGCAAGAGCACAAACAATCTCTGTTTAACATGCAAGTGGAAGGACTGTGGAACATCCTGCGCAAAGCGCGACCACATTACAAGCCATCTCCGAGGCTCGTTGGTTTCACTCTCTCCTTTTCACTCCTTGACTCACCCTTAAACAGTCCACACACCCCTCAAGCCTCACGTCTGCGAGGTACGACTCTTGATTTCACTCGCCATTACGTCTCCTTATCGTCCAATCAGATTTGCAAAAAGTCTTTCAAACGGCCACAAGATCTCAAGAAACACGAAAAAATACACACCGAGGAACATCACCAGCAGCACAAACACTCCAAAGCCATAACCGTCGTCGACCCTGCCTATGTCTCTCGAGTAAGAGGCGATTCAGCACCCCGTGTCCTCGACTCCAAATCCATCTCTTCCAAACCATCCTCCGCCGCATCCCATCTTAGGCCTCCTGCTCCACGTTCCAAATCCAATTCTTCGACTGCTTCCGATGGTACGTAGCAACGTCCCTCACTCCCAATTTATGGCATGCTCATGCCCTTTCTTAGGCTCCCATCTCGCTATCTTATCAACTCCTTCCCCGGAGCTTGACCATCCTGCCATTCACCACGCGAATTCGCACGATGCTTTCCTCCAGAATCAGCAAATCTCCTCCTGGGAAAGCCTGCAGCATGAGGTCCCTGTTTCAACTGGCTCAAAGCGCTCTCATGATTACATCGACGAGTTCTTTACTGACATGAAGAAACGAAGGGTCACCCCCTCATATGATTCACGTGCGCACCACTTTCATTCATATTTTGCTTCTTCTAATATATTAACGATAGGAATGGCGCAACGGCTGGAAGATTTGGCATACTCTCATCACAACTCGCATTCACATGGCCACTCGGGCAACTTCAATCCACGATCCGTTTCTCTCGATATTCGGACACCAGCCGAACTAGCCGCCGTAAATGAGTTTCTCGTCACCTTAGGACGAGATGTGTCCGGTGCAACGCGCCATTCTGCTCCGCAGTCGAATCACCCTCCGCCTTCCCCGGCTTTCTCGACAACAGAATCGTATTTCGATGCTGTGAGCCTCGGGCAGCTCGGACTTGCTGGAATGCCTGGCATCCCTTCCAACAGTTCCAGCTTCCAACAAGACCATGCGTACTCACCTACCACCAATACCTCTCAGTTCAACGGCAACAGCGCATATCACTTGCCACGGTCAAGCCATTCCTCCGTACAACAATATGGTGGTGTTTATGGAAGCATCAACGATAACTCTACGCACTACAACAACAACGAATATGGCTCCAATGGTCGCCGGCATTCGACCAAGTATGCTCCCACATCTAATTCCTCCTATTCCAACCAATATCATCATCATACGCCTCCCCTCGATAGTGGTTCTCCGCATTCCACCCTTTCCACACCTGTCAATACTACGCCACCCCAGGTGTCTTTGTCAATGCCCGACGCTGTTGCATTTGACTACCTTCATGGTTCAAGGGGCGCACCAGCTGTGCCCCACCTTGCTCGGCCTGATTTTATGCCCAAAGCCATGCGCACTATCGTGCCTCTCAAGTCCGTGCCTGGCTCTCAATCGGCACGTCCTGAGCCGATCGAACCCAAAGTCCTTTCCTCGCAGCATCGTGCCCCCCCAGCCAAGCTCAACTCTTCGGGAGCCAAGGGGCACTCACTATACCCCCTCCTCACCGACGGCGACGCAGAATTCAAGCTCCCGCCAATGCATCGGTCATACGAACAACAGTCGCCGCCGTCGCGCGCATCCACACCCAGCACAGCGTCCATGCGCTCGCCGTCACCTGTTGACACTACACTCCCCGGCATCCGCTCCATTGCGCCACCCATCAATGCTCGTTCGCCGGAGGCGGACAAACTTACCAGAGAGATTGAGCGAATCGATCTGGAGAATCTCAACGCGGAAGACAGGAAGCGCCATGCACAGTTGATATTGGATTTGATCGTCTCCATAAACCAAAAATTCAGGAGCGATCATCCAGAAGATTTCGCGGCGAACTGAATTCCTCTTCTACCCTCCATTTTTTGCCGATTACCCCTTCGTCAATATGTAATAAATAGCCCACCGGAGTGATTTTGATCCATACCAGACAAGGGAGGACTCATGGCCAAGGGAGATGGAACAGCCGCTGGATGCCCAAATGCCGAGCCTTTGAAGCCAAGGCTGGGGATGCCCGTTGAGGCCGGTGGTGGGCTCATTGCACTGCTCCCTGCGGCTTGAGGAGTAGCTGGCGCCGTGCCACTGTTGAACTCTGCCCAACGAGGGCACTTCCGGTTGGTTTCTGTGTCACGCGAGGGTCAACGATAATCAATGCAATGGCCTTGGAAGAGACTTACTCATGTGGCCCATCTGACCGCAGTGGCCGCACCGTCTCTGGAGTAAGATATCAGGATTACGGAGCCTCAAGAGAATTCATTACGTACCGTCGTGTCGGGCTTTACAGGCCGATTGAGTTGCATGGGTGTTCCGCCTTCCTTGACAATCTTGGCGTTCTTACGGTGGAGACGTCTCTCTTGATTTTTCTTCATTCGAGCAATCTCCTCCTCCAACCTAGATTGCACATGCTATGAGATCCGGTTTATGAAAGTTAAAAATGACGATCCCATTTACCTCTTCTTCGCACGTTTGTCCTTGTCGGCATCACCGGTGGGAGCCAGGCTATCAGCAAGAGTGGATTCCTCCTCAAGAACTTGTCGGCCTCGTACATATGCACGAATGACTGCAGGATCGCGTATGATTTCATATTGCCACTCCCCGTCGATCTGTGGGAAGCGGCATGAAGTATTCGCCAGAATTCATCAAGAGCTGTAAGACGCACCAATCTCTTGATTCTTAGAACTCTCTTATTGCTATCAGGCCCTAAACTCATCTCTCGGTCGAGGTCCATTGATGGACCACGGCTAGAAGGAGAGGGCGGTCTGGACTCTTGTTGATTTGCCTGTTGCACTTTCTTGTTGTATTTGGCTTCGTCCTCAGCCGTTAACTTAGGCTCATCCTTGCGGCCCAACGACTCGCATTGGGCTTTCCAGATCCGTTCAATCTCCGACTTGTATATCGACTGTTGCTCAGCGACATTGTATCGATGCTGAGACTTGGGTCGGTTCTCGGCCTCAGCTGTTAAGCACTTGATTTATTTAAGATCTCACAGGGAAGTGATTGTAACACTTACCCATCTTCTGATCATAATCTTCCCCTGCCTTCACAAAAATATCCTTCATCGAAATCCGAATAAAGCTGAACGCTTCTCCTCGACCAGTGGGATCGCCTTCTCCATGTAGACGCAGCATGGCCTTCGCTTGAGTGGCGAATAAAAAGTTTTTGGTAGTTATCCATGGAGCCAGCTGCTGTTCAATCGAAAGATTTGACTCGTCGCCGTCTGCAACATCGGCGACTTGACTATAACCCGCATCTTGTAGATGTCGCTGGCCAACCTGCATACTTTCTGTAAGAACAACCTGTTCTGGTCCTACCATCTTCAACATATCGGCGTCACTGGGAATTGTCCAACCAGGTTTGAGGCGCCAAAAACCCTGGTGCGGTCCACGCCGATGATACTCCATGAATTCCTGGGGGAAAGTAGTCAAAACATGAGATTCAAACACAGTTATGCAATCCAACCTTGAGTCTTTGTCGCATTTGCAACTCGTTCTGGTCCGGGAAGTACTTCATCAAACGCGAAATTTTGAGGCGTTCTCCTTGGCTTTTCTTCAAGAGCTTGAATGCGATAATTTGTAGGCGGAATTTGATGGTGTTGGTAATCTTTCGTGAGTGCGGGCCAGGAACTTCGGTCACAGGATATGTTTGCCCGATGACGAAAAGATTCTTGATATCCCGCAAAAAGTATTTCGTGTCGCCTTTTACAGTACTCCTGTATCGGGATGGTCAGCTTAAAGTATGAGAACGTCTCGTTAAAACTCTGTATACCGGACGACAAGGAAATCCGTGTGATAAGGCTTATGGCGAAACAAAGGCGCTCTGACGAGGTTGTTATACAGTGCTGGCATGGTTGTTCCAGGATCAACGTAGCCAAATTTCATGAATGGTGATTCGTCCTGGGGCTCAAGCACGAACGGCACGCCGAGATCAAACTGTCTATGTGTCGATAAAATGCAACAATACACAGAGCTTTGATGTACCTTGGGGATATGCTCGTCCTTCTCATCCTTCTTGCGATAGTAGTTCACAAGAACACTTCCCATTCCAAAATTTGGTATTATGGGTGGATGCTCCTCCTACATTACCGATCATTTTGAGCACATATCGAAGGATGGAAGTTAAGTAGCTCTCACAGAATATTCCCAGAGGACGAAATTGCTCGTATCCTTTAAACTTAAATCCGATGTTCTGCGTAAACCCTCGCCAACGTTGCCACCCTTGCCGACCTTTCTCCCAGCTTTGTCTTTCTTCTTCTTTGCCGTACGAACCTTGCTGAATCGTATTTCAATATTGGAGGGAAATTGAAGAGCAGGACGATGGAAAGAGCGAGCTTCTTGTTTTGATAAGCGTGTTTTGTACTAGAAGAATTCTCGGTTTCAGTTCAGAAGGCCGTGACATTGGGTCGAAAACGCTTACAAAGGGTAGCTGAAGTTTCTGGGCAGAGTATGCGTGTTCGACGGTAAGTTGTCCAAATGTTTGTCGTACACGATGCCGTCCACCTTCTTTTGCAACTTCATAATATTGGTCGTTAGAAATGTTGAATTTGTCGCGAGTAGGACCACCATCCGCTCTGAGTCGTTTTCTTGGCCTGACGGTCTCTACTTTATCGAATCTTCAACAATAAACCAATGCTGAATGAGGTAGACAGCTCACCATTACGTTCTTCTGGGTTGATATCATCCTCATGATTGAACTCTAACTGGGTGAAGTCTCTGAATGGAGCATTAGGCCCCCAGATGATGCTCTGTGTCCACGCCCCAGATTCTAGGACCTTGTTCACAGGTGTCGTAAGGCTGTGCTCCATGGAAGAACCAGAACCAGCAGCCAAAGGGTCAGGCTCAAATACAATTTGATCTTCCCAATTAGAAAGGAGAACGAGGTCGAAGGTACGATCGTGTAGAGGAAGATTAACTGGTACTTCCGTATTGTCGCGAGCCTGACTGAGTCAGGTATCTGTACAAACCAGTGTACAGCAAGACTTACCTCAAGCGCACGACGGAGGTCCATCTCTACACTGCCCGCTGACACCACATCCTCCCCGCGCTTGTTCTCCACTTGACGTTTCGTATCCCCTACTACCGCATCCAAGAATCCTTTGGGTGCCTCCTTCTTGCGAGAATATACAGTTTCCACTATACGCCAAGCAATTAACCAGAGAATCTATAACATGCATAGGTGACACACCATGGTAGGGCCGTTTTCCCAGCCGAGATTTTCTTACTGTATATCCCTTGAACAATTCACTGAAGTCCAGAACTTTATCCTTCTCAAATGCGGGAAACCGTTCATATACAGTCTTAGGACGTTCGACCAGTCTTTTGACTACACGAACACGTTTCTGCTTCTGCCGAAGGCCGCCTGGTGAATGAGCCTCTTGTTTGACCAGAGCGTCATCAGATTCCTCTTCCTCTCGCATCTCCCGGTCAATCTCATCCTCCCAGTCTTGCCCTTGGTCTACCCCCACGGCACCCTCGTCGTCCCATTTGTCGTTGTAAATCTGACCGGAGTTCAAGGCTGAGATGCCTGAGATGCCAAGCTGGTTTGTGAGCCCAGAACCAGCTGGCAAGGACAATCCATCCAAAATGTGATTCAAAGAAAATCCAGTGAGAGCGGAGATCGCGTCGTTCTCCTCCTGGGCCGACATCCTGGAACGGAGTATTGTGCTCGACGAGGACGATGAGGAAACGCGCCAGACAGTAGTACCAAGCTCGACCAAATAAATGACAATTTCATTACGAGACGCGTCACGGCGGTCCAGTGTCTAACTTCCCAACCTGTTCTCGCCACAGGCTGGTTTATATTTATATTGTCATGGAAAAGGACCTAGCCAATAAAATCGAGGTGCTTAAACTGTTTTTAACTACTTTTTCAAACTGCTGACCACCTCTTACATACCAGTATTTTAGGAAATCTATTGCAACAGCAGGAGAAGACATTGTGTTCAAGAAGTTCCCAACTAAGGTACGCTCATGCCCATTTCATGAAGCATACCCTCAGCTCATGGAATTTCATAGATACTGTAAGGAACTTCTCCAACCGTTTCTGGCACAATGCGTGCTCACATTTGTTAGAGAACTTCATCAACTCGTCCAAACGACTTCGACCGCAGAGTCTCCTTTTAACTTATCCCACGCTGAATCATTCACAGATGCAACCGTTTATCCTCCTCCAGCAAATCTATTGAGCAATGGTCCAGCACAGAAGAAACGAAAAAGAGAAGATGACCCCCATACCAATGAAACAGTACCGACAACCCAGAGCGATTTTCAGCATGCAAAAATCCCCAGTCTCATACTCGCTAACCGGCACATGTCTCAGAATGTACACGATGTGGTGAAAAGAGAATGCATGGAATTGGCCGACATGATTGTGTGTCTCGAATCGTTCAATGCACCAGTTAAGAACTAAACCATTGCAGGACGAATTGAAGCTATGGGTCAGCTTGACAATGCCCAAGTACGTAAATTATGGCTCAACTGAGCTATTGAAACTAATTGATATGACATTGTAGAATCGAGGAGTATGGCGCATTATAATATTCTGCATTGATTCTCACTTTTGACCATATACAGTGGCGATAATTTCGGTAGGCAATACTCTAAACAGTCAGCATTTTTTTGACGTTTGACGTGCTGTTTGGGGAATACAGGAGTCCAGATACAGGAAGGTTTGTTGCATTATTGTCATTTCCACCTTTCACAATCTCACATTCTTTTCATGTAGAGGTCTTGAACGAGCTTCACCGAGCTCAGGAAAGCACCTACAATTTGCGTGATGCAGCCCGTCAAGATTATCTCGCAAGGGCGCACATTTGTTCGAAACTTCTCAAGTACCCTAATGTTGAGGACTATACTGTATGTGAACCGTTTTTCTTCCCTTGGACCTGGTATGATTATTTTATTCAGCTTGCGTTAAGAGAACATGATGAAAAACAGCTATACATCGCTCGGCAACATATAGTGGACATTCGGAACCTGTACGCTGTTTTGACTGACCTCATTCAAAAGAATATATCAAAGGCAGGAAAATTGAACAACGCCGATCCGGATTTATCCTGACCCAATTTTTGTATAGATCCGTGCACCCAAAGCAAACAATAGTGTCGGGCTCTACTAGAGGTGCCCCTAATATATTTTATTTATCTCCTCCAAATAATTATACAGAGATAGTCTTGAAGATATCGAACCTATTCCGTGATGTGCTTATGATGGTCCCAGGGATTTGCGGATGCCAATGAACCTCCTTGATGTCCTGCTGACCTTGATGGACGAAAAGGAGTTGAGGGGGAACAGTCTGCCTGTTATCTGGTGCATCATCCATTGCACCCGTTTCATCATCATCTTGTTCAACCGCGAGATCCCACATTGTTAGCTGGTCATCAGCACCTGATGCTGCGAACACAGAGTCTTCTGTTGGATGCCATTCTATGGAGGTGATCGGGGCTTTGTGCCACTCGAAGGCGGCAACTGGTTTTGGTTGAGGGCTGTTGGTCCTGGAGTGAATGGTCAGTCAGCTTCAACTACGGAAGTCGGATATTGGTTACCCCTTTTTCGTAACGTTGCGTAGGTCCCAAGCTTTAATACCTCCTTCGTCTCCACCACTGAGAAGCAAATAACTTGTCGACCTATTCCAACTGATCACGTTTACATCACTTTCGTGAGCTGAATCGATTCCAGCGACACTCTTGCGCCCCCTGCTCCGAACATCCCATATTTGGATACTACAATCGGCAGAACACGAAGCAAACACCGTGGGTTCGGTCGGACTCCATTGCAGATCCTCAATGCTGGAGGTGTGTGATAGGAAAGGTTGGGACAGAGCATTAAATCCCGTTGGCGTGGAAGTTGTCAGATAAATCTTGGAGTGTATGTCACCAGTTAAGAGCCGAAGCGAAGATGGTCCTGAGGAAGCCCAATCCATCGCAAATCCTTCCGTGTGACCATGCGACTCGATGGTAAAAATGGGATTATGGTAGCGCGCTTTGTCGTACGTGTGACCCGGAACGTCTAAGGATTCTATCAGAGGGCGCACATCAAATATATGCACTTTTCCTGTTTCCGCCCAAGAAGAAACATAATATGGCTGGGAGACTGGTGGCAGAGGGGTTGAGGGAGGTAAAGGCTGAGCTCGAATTCGATTGACACCACCAAGATGAGGTATGGATCGGTATTCAAGAATTGGATCCTCGTCTAGGTGGTCGTCGTCATCTTCGCCATCGGAATCCGAGTCTTCTGGCAGGGTCAATTATACAAGCGACTAAGGGAGAAAGTGATCTCACTCACCGTCATCTTTTTGCGTCTTGTGCAACGAGCTCATTTTGTATACAACAACCTCGTTGCTACTGGCGACATCCGCCTGAGTGCCTGTCACAATGTACGCAGTAGCAGGATATCGTTGTCGTTCATCGCCAAGACTATCTCTGAGAACGTCGAACGAGAGACACGGCCAAGGCACATCTGTAGAATGGCGCATAATATAAACGGAATCATCTGCTTCCAAAATCTCGTCCTTTCCGAGTACGTGGGTTCCTGGAATGAATACATCGGGCGGAGGTGCTGGTTCTTCAGATTCTTCTATAGCTGGCATAACTTCATCTACATCCATTCCTATAAGAGAAATGTGAGCAAAAAACTGGGCAGATCATCGAATTAGTTATGGTTTACCATCTTCCTTGTCCTCCACCCCTGCATCGACTACTTCCTCATCACTTTCGATCTCGTCTTCCCATGCATCCTCGAATTCACCCATGTCGTCCATTTCACCTTTTGACCCAGAACCAGTGACATTTTCGTCTGTTCGCGCAGATTTCGAAGTGACCTCAACGAATTCAGTCGCTAATCGTTTCGACATGGTGGGCGATTGCTAGTAATCGTAATGCTATCGCTGGAAATTTTGAAAAGGTCACATGACATATATACCTTGGAGGTTGATCCAATGATCGCGTCTCTCAAGGGCCAAGGTGCTACTGTCAGCCTCACTGCTCAAGCGCTCAGTCAGGCCTTAGGCAGCAAACCTTTCATCTTGTGCATAGACATTTGGCACGTACGCCTAATGGGGCATCCATCCACCGACTGTGCTGACGAGAACATGAATCGACGCATATGATAAGCAAACCCCGACATCTTGGTGACAGTTGGTGACGCGTCTTGCGGCTTGTCTGCGCCGTTGTTCAAACCCGATTCTGGTGACGCGTCTTGACCGGCAAAGCTGACGTAGATGAAAATATATAACCAGATTGTCTGTCCATCGTTTTCATACACAGAAAATTATCAACAAGAAACATGACCGTCATCACTGTTCCCCAGGGGTGAGTATTTCGAGTATTTTTGCGTTGTCCATCTCAACGACCCCACTAGTCTCGAGTATGTCGGTGTATCGTTGCTATCAACGATCTTTGTTCTTGTAGGTCAAAACATCACCGTCAGTAGATGGAGGAAGCGGTCCGGCATCAAATACCCCCAGTGTGAGTTGTTCGTTGACGAGAATCTGAGTGAAAGATTGAAATTGATGTGCATGCCTTTGAACAGTATACGCTGAAAAGGCAGAAGTAGAGGCCTCTCGGGATGCCCTCATTTTTAACTGCGCTCAACGTGAGCCACTCTTCGCCTAATGTAAACTATCTTTTGACACTGGCACCCCTAGGTGCTCACCAAAACACCCTCGAGAATCTCCCCGTCGTCTATGTCACCACACTTATCACGGCCGTGAAGTACCCCATTATAGCTGCGGTAGCTTGTGGAACCTGGTCCTTCGCTCGTGTCGCCTACACGCGTGGTTACCTTTCTGGTGACCCCAGCAAAGTGAGTTAAGCTTCCCATCTCTCCCTTATATTCTACACGATACAAAGGCTTTCTAGCTCTTTGATTCCCTCTTCCGCCATTCCAGTTCTTATCAGAATTATGCCCAAAGCTGCCTCTCGGCCTTCCTTTCCAACTTCATCCTCTGACTTCGCCCTGCCACCATCCTCATCTGTGGCAACTAGTTCATCCGTCACTCTCGATGACTCTAATTTATTGTTACAACGCTTTCGGAGACCAAGCCTGCTGGCTCCCAAGGCTAGCTACTTGTCAGACAGTCGGCTCCACAGTCCTCTCGCTTCATCTTTCACGCTGCATTCGAGGCGACGGAGCCAAAGTTTGATGCTCGTCGAGGAGCAAGAAAGCGACAAAGAACGAATGTTGACAGATAGCTCCTCTGCAAGCTCTGAGAACCCCACACCACCATTGACGAGACCAATGGAGACAAAAGTCGACGAAATTAAAGGGAAAATTACTTCACGACCTCCTTTGACCCCTCCACGCAGGCGTTCATCCGCCGCCATGGATGTCCAAGATGCGTTTTCCCCACTACCTGGTAGACGCCTTTCATTCCCGGTATGTTGTATAAGATTTCTATACCTCAGCCTCTCACAGATGTATTTTTACTAGATCAAAGCTCCTCGAATATTAAACCTTCTAGCAGAATCACGGCCAGAGGAGAACGAAGTAAAATCTGAGGCCGCATTTCAACGGCTTATAACTTCAGGCTCGGAGCTACCGATCCCACCGCGCACTCCTCGCGTATTTGCTGACCGTGGTCGATATCCAGAAGAAGCTGGCCAAGAAGAGCTTCAACGGGAGGAGACTCCGAGCGATGATGATGAGCATGTTGATGAAACCCCCTTCGTCTTCTCTACTCTTGCTCAGAGTGCCCCAATCACGATCCACAACCCCCGCCCTCATGCTGGAAGCGTCAATGGCGATGACCTCCCGATGAGCACCTCAGAAAGTTCTAGTTTTGGTACTGCAGCCATGGATGTTGACCTGGTTGGTCGTCCTCCTTTCGTTGATAGCCTTCTGGCTAATCCGAAGCAGCCTCCTGGTTCTCCAATGGCTTCCATCTCAACTCCTCTAAGCCACTGGAGGCACACACCACCACCTACCACCAGCGCTGTACGTTCAAATAAGCGAAAATGTTAGTACGAACAGTGATTATCCCCTTTCTTTTATTTACTTCCTTGTAGTGGACGATCGTTTTGACCCATATCCAACCGCCTCAAAGCGTCGCGCCGTTTCTCCATCCGTGTCATTTTTACGAGAAAATCACACAGGCGGTGGAACACCACTAAACGGAAGAAATGGGAGGCTCCCTATCTCAATACCTGTCAATATCCCTGGTTCCACTGCCAATTCTGCGGCTTCCTCGCCGACAATAAGCAGTTCATATCCGTCCTCTCTTTCACGGCCAGTGAGTATGACGTCGAGTCCAACGATGAGATCATCGATGATACTGGCAAGTCCTATACTCAGACCAGTACCACGACACAGTATGAGCAGAAGGTGCGAAGAGGATGAAAGAGAGGTTCAAGGAGCCGGGGATGCTGTCGGAGGGTTGACGTTGGAGTAAAAATAGTGATCCAGTCATCGAAGATTCCTTTTATTCTCTGTCACAGGGGAAAAGTATAATCCTCGATGTGGGGTTTCTGTTTTCTCCACCTTTTTTGGTGAGACCAGTGCTCCTAATAGTAGTTTTATCATTAACCACTAGTACAGAAATCATACTGAACGGATGGATTTTGTGTTTTTCTAATAAATAGGAAGAATTGTACAACAGATAAACTATCAACA
>JABAJT010009730.1:0-54205 GCA_018850275.1 Tephrocybe sp. 9174TJB
AAAATTATCTGACCAATTTTACAGGGAACATTGGCCAAGTCGGGCACATCTGAGTTCCTCGCAAAGGCTGAAGGCGCATCAACGGACGGCACAGGGAACGGCAACCTTATTGGCGCGTTCGGTTTGGGTTTCTACAGTAGCTTCCTCGTCGCTGATCGCGTCATCGTTGCCTCTATTCCTCCCAAATCGGCCAAAGTTCCTGAACCTGCACAATATGTCTTCAGCTCCTCAGCAGACGACGCTTCATTCGAAATATTCCCGGATCCTCGCGGTAACACCCTTGGTCGTGGTACAGAAATTACTCTCTTCTTGAAGCCCGACGCTCTTGAGTACTTGGACAACGACAAGATCACTGAACTCATGTATGCAGTTTCCCTGGGCATTCATTGGAGTTATTTCTAAATTCTTGAACAGTAACAAACATTCATCCTTCTCTTCGTCCTTCCCCATCTATATCTGGTCGTCGAAGACAGAGGAGGTTCCTGATCTCGAAGCCATGGAAGCGGAGGCTGCGGCTGCAGAAACATCCACTCAAGAGGCAGAAACCCCCGAGGCAACCACTGAGGCCACCGAAAGCGCTGAAGCTCCCGAAACAACTGCTGAAGTTGATGAAGATGCGGCCATTGTCGAGGATGTGACTGAAGAGGCTGAGGTCAAAGAGCCTGAGCCTCCCAAAATGAAGACGATCACCATCAATGAGTGGATTCAACTGAACGACCAACCTCCTGTTTGGACTCGGTACGTCGTCAGTTGCATTTGTGAATATCGTACTTAATGAACCGGATAGTGACCCTAAGACTGTTACCGATGGTAAGTTAGGTATTCATCAATGACTTCTGCCTTATTGATCCCATCCTGTAGAGGAATACGAGACCTTCTACACCTCTTTCTTCCGTGACTTCAACAAGCCCCTCGCTTGGCAACATTTCTCTGGAGACTCTGGCTCCGGTGTTTCTTTCAAGGCTATCCTTTACCTTCCCGGAAAATTGCAAGTCCCATCCCGTATGCATATATTATATACCATTTTGACGTTTTCTCCCCGACAGGGATGAGGAGTACTGGCAACAGCCTTTGGCCTCCCAGTCTAAAGACATCAAGCTTATGGTCAAGCGTACTTTCATTACCTCCGACCTTGGTGACTATGGCCTCCCCAAGTGGGCCAGCTGGGTCAAGGTTGTCATTGACGGTACGTTTATACACTTTCCCCCTGCATGTCATCGTATTTACATTTCTGTTAAGCCGATGATCTCCCATTGAATGTTTCCCGCGAGACCCTCCAGTCTAACCGCTTCCTCAAACAATTGAAGGGGATCTTCATCAAGCGCCTCATTCAGCTTTTCACGAAGATCTTCGAGGAAGACCCAGAGAAGTTCAGAGAAGTCGAGAAAGTATACGGCTCCATTTTCAAACTTGGCGCTGTCGAGGACATTAAGAACCGCGAGAAGTTGACTGCCCTCACCCGCTTCACGACTACCCAAAGGAACGAGACTACTTTGGACCAATACCTTGAGAACAAGAAGAAGGGACAAAAGCAGGTGTGTATCGATATACAAGTTACTGTATCATTCGGGCTAACCACCGTGGTAGATCTTCTACCTTGCTGAGATGGGCAAGAAGCCTGAGGACCTCGCTGAGAGTGTCTTTGTGGAAAAACTTCATGCTCGTGGATATGAAGTTCTCCTTCTCACTGAGCCTCTTGACGAGATCTTGTTTGGAAACGTTCGTCAGTGGAAGTGAGTTTTTTTTTCACTTTCAGTGAGAACATTCACTGATCATGCCAAAGGAACGTCCAATTCCAGGATGTTGCCAAGGCCGGTCTGAAGTTTGGAGATGAAGGTAAGTACATGGACATACTTCATGTGATTAAACTCACGCATAGAAATTTAGATCAGGATGCGGAGGAAGAAAAGGAGGAGCAGACTCGTTTGGCGGAGAAGTTCAAACCCCTATTGGATTGGTTGAAGGAAGAAGCAAAAGACGCTGTTCGTGATGGTATGTGCGACTCTCGACATGGCGGCGCATTGCTTACCTCAAGTTTTCAGTTGTCATCTCAAATCGTCTTGTAAAGAGCCCCGTCGCCATCGTCGCTGAAACCGGAGGATACACTGCCAACGTTCAAAAGATGATGGGTTCGTAATATTATTTCATTCGAGTGTCTAATCCATTTAACTATTTCTACAGCTGCATCCAACGCAAAAGGCAACAAGGGAGGCATTCTTCATGAATACGCCATGAAGGCCAAGGTCTTGGAAATCAACCCTCGCTCACCCTTGATCGAAGGTCTCCTCCGTCGCGTGGAAGATTTGCCCGTAGACGAGGATGAGAAGGATGTAGAAGCTGAGGAGGAGCTTCGTGAGGTTGCTTCCATCTTAATTGATGGTGCCCTCGTGCGTTCTGGATTTGAGGTGCCGGACAGCAACCGGTATGTTTTGCGTATCTCCTTGGGATAGGGTGAAGGATCTCAGACGTCTTCTAGATTCTTCTCTCGTGTCGACCGTGTCCTCAGACGCTCTCTTGGCGTCTCAGAGACAGCCCCCACCGATGAGACGGTGAAGCCCGCGCCTCCCGTCGACCCGGAGTTGCCTTCGGAAGAAGAGCAAACCCCCATAATGCCCCCTGTCGAGGAGGAAGATGATGGCAAGGCAAAAGTCATCTTGTCAGAGGAGATGAAGAAGCATGTGTCAATCGAGATGGAGGAGATCGACGACGACGACATGCCAATTGTACAACACGATGAGCTATAATATTGAAAAGAGGACGTCGTTGTGTACATACCCAAACCAAGAATATAATATTGATCTTGTCACATCCCACGTGCTGTACGGTGTCGTTTCACATTATTGAACGGCCGGTCCAGGGTCTTCTTCTACTCACCACCATGGCAGCATTCTCGCGGTTACAACTCGCTGCTGCTCTACTAGGTACGTTTTCTGGGTCTCATTGTGACTTTTCGTTCTCAGTGGACTGTTCTTTACAGAGTATGACAATGACCTTGACGACCCTTATGCGCCGAATCGTTCTGCCCAAGAGAGTGCTATTTTTCTACCTTTTCGCCAGAATGCTCTGAATCGAACTCGAAAAAACGATTATCTCGGGGTACCTCTCGCTGGCGACGGTGCGACCTCTGTAAAAGCTCCCAGGTCGAATTCCACGCTAGGTCATCAGTCAAGGATGTCAATCAGCACACTACACAATCCTTTCGGACGAGATGACCAGTTAGAGGAGGAAGAGGAGGGCCGTGAAGAAGATATGGAGGTCGATTTATCCTCTTGGGGGCTTGATGCCTTCATCCCTAAAGACAAGGCCGCTAGGAGTACCAAGGGCAAGGAGAAAGCGACAGACCCCCTTTCTCTTCAATCCATGTCATCAGTTCCCACTCACCAACCATACACTAATCACGATACTACAGCAACAGGCCCACGACGTGCTCTGGGAGCATCAAGATCCATGAGCGTAGGTGGTAATTTGGAGTATTTCGGAGCGGAGGGGGCGAGGGCGAGGACCGCATCGTTGAACAAGATGAATGATAATAGACGCCGTTCCTTTGCTTCCCCCATGGATACTGCTGGAATGGAAGCTCCCGATCTTATGCAGCGACGCCGTGCATCGTCATATTCTCTCCTCGCTACCCAAACCACCCTCAATCCCCTTCGGCCGCAGAATATCCCTTTCCCAACGACATCAGGGCGTTCGGAACCTTCAGAATTTTTGAATGAGGAGGGTGGTTTACGACCATCCTCTTTAGGCTCTCAACTAGATCCTCGCTCCCTCCACAGCAGGTCACGTTCTACCGCCAGTACAGATGCTAGACTTGTGCTCAATGATGCGGAAGACCCGGATAGCAGACAACGTACTATGTCTAATGCTACCATGGCCACAATCTTACTCGCGGATGACAATCCTTTTGCTGTTCGTCCACCTTCTCGCTCATCTCGATTCGACCCCAAGGCTGCAGCTCACGCACGAACAATGTCAAATGCAACCATGGGATCTAGGATGATGCTGGACCAGGATGGGATGTCTGTCCATACTTCCCAAGCGATTGATAGCCAACGTAGGTATTCGACGACGTTGGACCTCCTTCGCCCCAAAGTTCTCGTTATGCCAAGCCCGTTACAATCCGCCGCGCCTCCACCAGCTCCTGCGAACGACAAAGTTCGCGAAGGGTTTGAGCTCTCAACCGACGGCCCTCCTCTACCTCCTGGGGCTCGCTCTTCCCGAAGAATGTCTAGTGCCTTTTTGCCAACGGAGACCCCAGCAGTTGCATCGAATTCATTCACTCCCAACCCCCTAGCGTCGCTTTCCCTTTCGCAAATGACCTTCCGTAATACCTTGAAGATCGATGGGCATGGAGATTCTTATGTCGATACGGATCTTCCACGAGCGACCACAGACGGCGAGCAAGCCCAATTCGAGCCTGAATTGGACGATATACCTACCGTCCCAATTACAGACGGGGACGGGACGGTCAAAACTAACCGCCCTGCTGGCAAACTTTTTGGCAAAAGCTTGATAGATGATCTTGAAGATAGGAAGGCTAAGATGAAACAGAAGCAACGGTAAGCATCCAGTCAATCTATCGACAGAAAGTTTACAAGTTATTCTTCTTGCAGTGTCTTCACTGGAGATGACAGGCCCTCGATGATGGCAAGAACATCCACTCAACGCTCCAGTACACTAATCGACCCGGCAACTCTCCAAATGCGACCTGCTTCTCAAAATCTGAACGCATTTGGGCCGCCAGCAACGCAGTCAGGACTCACACGACGCAACTCGGCAAACATTAAGCCTCTATTGAATTTCGACGACGACGACAAGGCGCCAGGCAAGGCAGCTGGTAACCGACTCCCTCAAGGTCGATCAGTGTTTGGGGTCGACACACTTTGGGAAAGGGAGATGAGTAAATTGAAGGAGATTGAAGCCCAAGAGAAGCAACAGGAAGAAGAGAGAAGCGTCAGAGAAGCAGCAGGGGAAGGAAAGAAGGGCAAAAAGAAAAAACGAAAAGATCGCTCCAAAACACCGCTCCGTACAGAGCCCGAAGATATTTCACCAAACTTACCCACGGAATCCAGGGTATCGATAGAACCCCCAATCCTTCCTGACATACCCAGAGCTTCCAGGAAACCTCCGCCCCATATACCCAACGATGCCTCAGACAGCGACGAGAGTGATGATGATGCTCGTACCGCACCAAAAATTCTGGTGCCTGATCCAGACTGGCATGCTGATTCTTCTGGCGAAGAGGATGTAGGCCCCCGTCGTACCACAGGCACTGGGCCCCGATTCCCAAATAAACAGCGTCAGGCTCGCCCGAGTCAGGGCGATGACGCAGATGATATCCCTCTTTCAAGGCTCAAGCCCAATCCACAAGCACCAGATTCAGACGACGAGCGACCACTTTCTTCTCTCTTACAGAAGAAGAAATCCAGCGTTCTCGATATCAATTTCGATCGTCTTGGCCATGGGCGGGGCGACGACGATGACGATAATCAACCACTAGGTCTTCGTGCCTCCAGGCTTGGGTCTTCAATCCATGCCAGAAGCCAAGCCGGAAACGATGACGATGACAGACCTTTGGCGTTCCATCCTGAACAGCAGCGTCGATCACAGTTCCAACTGATGGCCGCTCAGCAACAACAGCAGCAACTTATGATGCAGGCTCAAATGCAAAATAACATGTACTTTTCGCCACCACCTATGATGGGCACGCCGTTCTTTGGGCCCTCCATGATGCCCATGATGGTACAACCGCCTATGCCTATACCATCGCCCCCTCCCATGCCCGACCACGCGAATTACACCCGTGTTGATAGTTGGAGGCACAACGTTGCTGTTGAAGGGACTGATGCTTAAGAAAAATTCCTTCCTACCTACGCTTTTCTCGCTATTCAATTGTTTTGATATCTTTCATTTTTTTCGGTCACAACCTTAGGGACTTCGAATCATCTGCAAGTGGCTATTGCACCAGGACTTTATACATATGTTACAATCGAAGAAAGCGCGGTTTCAAATAACTAATGACTAATAATACTATTTGGGCAACTTACATGTTGAGAAACGGGGTGGACCGTAATCGTCGTGGTCGGAGAATAGTATGGTATACAGGAATTTGGAATCACGGGTTGGCTATCCATAACTTGCGTTTGGGTATGGTGACGATGGAGACGTCACGTCTCCCTATTTCCTCTTCTATTATCCTTTGTCGGGTGTCGTCGTCAATGTCATCATCTGGCTCATCCGTTTCTGCACTTCGCGGGGACAAGGATGCTTCGTCTGCGGTAGCCAGGCGGTGGGATGGTTGATGAGCGTATGGACCCAGTGGTACCTCCGAGGAAGCGACAGGAGGAGTGTTTTGGGTCGAAGGGTTCTGTGGTGGTGGTGACCTTAGCCGACTACATATGGTAGCCATGACCGACCGATCGGGGCTAAGGTGTGAGGCAAAGATGATCATGGTAGCGTAAAAGATTATGATCCATGCCATAAAGATGGCAAATCCTGCCTTGGGCGCTCTTAACCATAAATACACCAAGGTCAGGATAGAGATTCCTAAGAAGAGTGCTTGAACGAGAAGATGGATGAGTATCACTGGTGTAGATGGTAGCTCGAGTTGATTTTGGGGAAGGGAGGATGTTGCAGCCATGAGACCATCCGTGGTTGCTGGCGTTGACAATTGTTCTCTGCGAACTTGCGTCAGAGCGTAGTCGAGCTCACCCTAACGATAAACCTGTTAGTCCATTGTATGATCCTAATAACCAAAATCATAACGTACCACAGCATTCAAGCTTCTCCGACGTTGAAGCCAATCGATTTTTCGAAGCCTATCAGAGGAAACTTCCAGCTGTGCCAGTAAACTAGCCTTCCGTGTTCGAGAAGGCCGATTCGTAACCTCAAAGCCTCTCTTCGGGCTCGGCGACCGTCCCGAATCACTATCGCTGGACATCCTCCCCTCCTGGCTCATATGCATCATACTTGAGGGCCCCCATGAATTTGTTCTCTGTCGCGAAGCAGGGGAAGATGGGACTTGATGTACGCTCTGCGGAGCGCTCCTCGTTGACGAGGACCAATCATATGTCTCGATACCCTCCGGTGGCGAAGGCGATCGCGCACGGACATCTTTTTCCGTCTCCGATTGCTGAGATGGCGCGTGACGGCGAGTAGAGCACGCGTGCAATAATAACAACGTGGGTAGTATCACGTAAAGAAGCACGAAGAAGACAAGACCTGCAATCCCGTGCCCTGTTTTAAGGTGCTTGCTTAGCCCTGAGGTTTGGGAGGAAATGGAAGTGAACGCGATGGCAAATCCTGCTATGCCCGACCCGCATGCAAATGCCGAAAGGACGGAGGCGGCATAGATAGTTCGAAGTGTTGGAGTGCCTGATTGGTATAGAGGAGACACGAATCGAAAGAACAGGAAAGCAGCCTGGTAAATAGCCAGAGAGACAGGCGCCAAAATTTTGTGGATAATGGACACGTTGAATTCGTAAGTCGCGGGTGAGTCAGAGCTCCCAGGGGTATTGGAAGGGTCCGAAGGTGTAGAGGGTGATGGGGTTACGGCAGGATTGGAGGGAGTCGAGGAGGGTTGCGCTATTTGGGAGGCGCATTGGGTCATGTAGGTCACCTTAACACCTGCCCCATTGGCGTTTATGCCGCTCTGGAGACGCCCGTTCCCGGAGCCTGACCATACAGGGTGTGAGGAATTGATTATTCCGTTATACGCACGCAGTAACCAGACTTCTGACAGGAGATTCCCAGAGGAATCTTGGCCACCGAAGATCTTCATAAGAAGTGTTAGAATGATTGGAAGGTGGCGTGAGGGTACGTACGAAGGTGTCCGAAGCCGTGTTGCGGGAAGGGCCAACAAGCGCGGTAGGATGAGAGAAGGCAGCAGCACCTTCTCTTGGGCTAGGAAAGGTGGGCTTCCCAGAACTGCCAGGGTCACCTGAGGGAAGGATTCTACTCCATAACCCAGTCTGTATGTCGAGAATAGCCTTGAAATTCAATTGATCAGGATGTGCCATGTGCATGGAAATCAAACGGTTACGCACGACCTCGCCTTTTTGCAGTCCGTTACTGTCGTTCCATTTTGTATTATCAAAAGTTCCCAAGAGTAGAAAGACTTGAGATGAAAATGTAGACGTGAGGTCGTTGGAATTTCGAACAAGAACAGGGTTTATTCTAGGAGCAGGACAGGCGCTAGAAGTCGTCTCAGATAATCGTTGGGTGTCGATCACATAAGAATCTTGTTCTGCACATTTGCCACTCGCTGTAGTGCATCCACCAGTCAGCACAACCTGATGGCCAACAACCGTGCCGGTTGCATTGTATTTGGAGGGTAGGTTGCCAATCATGAGCCGATCCCAACTTCCACTGGAATCGTTGGGGAGATTCGATGAAAGAGTTCCAGAGATATTCAGTCTCCAAACATCCGAGAAGGAACTGGCACGAATGCCATCAAAGCCGCCAGCAAGATAAAAGGTATTGTTGGGGCCAGGCACTACGGGGTCCTGAATGGGTGGTGTGGCCAAGTCGATGCCACCAGAGGCACCCCACCGTGGTAAAGGACCTCCTGGTACCATGTTCACCTCTGACCAGAATTGATTGTTGAAATCATACTCCTACATGCGCCAATAAGGTTCGAATTGGAGGGTAAAAATGGACAAAGGCTGACCCAGACGTCCGTGAGGCCTTTGCCATCATTTCCCCTCCCTCCTATGACAATGAAACCTTGACGGCTATATAAACGAACGATAAGCACTTTATATGAAGCACGAAGAACAGGATACGAGCTTGCTAGCTGCAGAATCAATGCCGGAGATAGCGGCACTTCTCGCCGTCGGTGTCCTTTGGAGATTGTTAGGAGGCGCGGGAACCGACCAGGTCAGGGTATCGAGATTCAACCTAGAAAAAAAAATAAGGTGTGGATCACAAACGGCAGTGTATGTAGAGTACGTACAGAAAGGTCTGAGACTGTGCTAGGCCGCTAGCCGATTCTCCTCCAAAGATTATCACCGACCGACTGAGATTGCCTCGTACGTCAAAGTAGAACTCAGCGGCCCAAAGGTGGCGAAATACCTAGTCTCATCATAACCGATAGCAGCATTCTTCAAGGGCGGGGGTCTTGAGGAACCTTGAAGAAGGCCAGTCAAATTTATCCATTGTAGTGGGGGTACAGATGTGTCAGTGGATATCTTTTGTGTCTGAACGAGGAGAGGCGCCGTAAGGAGTGACCAAGTCGTGAAACGAAGGACAGAGAACGACTTCCAGGCCATTCGCGTCGGGAGGGAGGGCCCGCCTACCACGGGCTTGAAGGCGGTAAGGAAGTGAAGTTCCCAGCAGGTGGCAGCAGACTGCGTAACTCGTTCTCAAGATAGCCAGCCATCAACACCATATCGCCCCATCAAATGCTCATCTTCGGCTCCAAAATCCCGCAACTTTTCGCCAACAAATTCACCTTGCTATCAAGTACAACTCTGGTTTACAAACGCTCTCATTATTTCTTGAGAAAATCTCTGCAGCTTGCGGAGGTGCCAGCAGGTTGTGTATAGCTTACGTTGTATGTATAAGTATATAACCCACGCACGTTGTCATTGACAGGTTCCAATGAATCAATTCAGCCTTTCATCAACTCCACCATGTCGTCAACATTCAAACGCGTGCTCACCGACGAACTACACGACTCCCTCGCTGCCTCGAGCGTTCCTCCTACGTTCGTTCTGCCCTATGCAATCTCGACGAGTCGCTGACACTATTCATGTAGCATAATTGATGACGACCTCACTGCTCGGCTTCGATCCGTAGGATCACGCGTCAGAAAGAGTAAGCTCCACCACGCGTTTCTTGACCCTTCAACGCGTCTTGACGTGCCATTCAGACGTCTTGGAAGGGTACATTACCGCGCCGTCCTCATTCTCCAAGTCGGTGTCTACAGGGACCATTTTCCAATCTTCCCGTGATACCCTTCGCGAAGCTCAAAGCTTCAGCCGAACTCATTCCTTCAGCAATGATACTGCTACCCAGAAGAAGAGACTGCGTTCACAAGGGGGCGACCAAGGCTACGATTCGGACGGAGCCATCGATGAAGAGAAAGACGAGGAGATGAACCAGGATAACAATATTGAAACCAGCCTGGCCGCCGAAGGTTCAGATCGCCCAATAAAAGCTTTGCGCAAACCTCGTAAAGGGATGCTGCAAACGCGTTCTTTGCCCGCTACTGCTTTCACCTTTAACAATACGAAGCCCATGGACGATGTAGCTATGAACAAAGTTGAGGAAGAAGATGACTGGAGTAGCGGGAACTTTACAGCTCAGGGCTTTGATCCTATTCAGGACCTATCATGACATTCCAATACCCGAGTCGCTATTGGCCTCGACTGGGCCATCATTACCGCCAGCCTTCGCCAGCCCTTGTTAACCTTCAGGATCGATCTGACACTAGCAGAGAATGATAGTTGTCATAAAACATTAGTATGTACACGTACACACATAAAAAAACCGCTAATTCTCGAGTAAGTAAGGAGGTGATCCGACGATACAGGTCAACGTTCAACCCTGTTCAACCTGGCAGCTGACAGCGTGGGCCTGTGGGTCCAGAAACGCCATCAGTCCGCAACCTCTCGAACTTTTACATGTACATATGCCTCCGCTTCGTGGAATATAGATGAGTTCCAAGAGCTCTCTACAGAACCAGTTACTTGATGCAATGATCGGGCAATACAATGTTAATTCTGCAATCATATTCCTAAATATTCACACGCACGCAAATTGGGGATAGAATGCAACCTGCATCAACAAAGCGGTTTGATGTCCCTTTCCGATTGGCGGAACTTTGACCAATTCCCCTTCTCAGTGCTTTCCTCTCCCCTTTGATGAATAAAACAGGTGATTTGTCGGAATAAAAAGTCCGCATGGGCCTGTCGTATGCCCTGATAAGGGCAATTTGGGTGTGCTGGCACCAGTCAATGTCTACGAAACCATTATATCCGGCCGGAGATCTCCAATTTTTAGTATATTCGCCTACACCAACGCCCACAAAGTCCCATATGCATGCTTATATAGAGCACACCTGGCGCCTGAAGTGCCACTTTCCGGTTCCTTTCTCTCTTCCTTTCTAACAACTAACAACTCAATATTCCTCTTGTGCCTGTCGCCACCACCATGTACGTGCTTTCAAATTCTTTGTTTTCTTTCATCTCGCCTCTTCATCAACGCGGTTAATCGGTTAACGATTGCTTTGTTCGATTTCGCGGCAAGTGACGAGTGAGCGGTCGTCAAGATGGTCGTTCACACGAAACATGTTTGCTTTCAAATTCCTCGTTCTGCAGCGCTGTGCTCTACACTTACTAACGCCACACTCTTTACCCATCTTTTTGACTTTCAAGCACTATGCAATTACCACCTTCTCCGGGAATTACTGAAAAAATCCGTGAAAGCGGATCGTTCTCTCCTCATCCTCCGCCAGATACTTTACAGGCTCCTCCCAAGCTTCGAGCGTCATCAAACAGGAACGTGTTCTTTCGATGTCAATCAAAGGCACTGCAATTCTTATTTTCTCTTTGTACAGGTCATCAAAGTCTCGTACGGCCACAGATACGTCAGTTGCCACACATGATTGTCTCAATGCCACACCTTCTCACATATATAATATGATCAGTCGAGTGGCTGATATCCGCACCCTTGAAGTTGAAATGCTGCGGTACGAAACACCGACTGCTGTGTATACTTGGCCACAGTTTTTACCTGCATCACAAATGGGCGACGGTCCTATGGTCATAACCCGTCATGATCGTCTTAACTATGACGGCCCCTCGATATCTGAACGTATGTTGAAGGCCAGATTACAGCGACCATTGTCTGGTGATCTCGATGTACCCGAGGTGGCGGAACCTATTTCGAATCCTATGCCCATCGGCACATATCTGTAAGACTGTCACTTGTATCTATTCGACTCGTATAGTATTTACTAACGTCTCTTATCGTTGTAGAAATATACCAACACCTTTGCGGTCTTCGCCTAGAGACAATGGACACACTCGTCATGTGTCTTTGTCTTCCAGTTCTAATATATCACCGAGCCCGCCCCTATCACATGCATCATCCTCAAGAATATCACCCGTCTTACACAGTCCCAACATCCGAAGGCGCCCCATCTTACACAGTCCCAACATCCGAAGGCGCAGGGCCTTGGCCAACGGGGGCGTCAAGTCTCGCACCAAACCTGAAGCCCGCGGCAGATCCTCGGCTACTGCTCCTCCCGAAGACTTGGATTGGGAAAAATACACGACGTTCATCGAGTCGAAAATCGGCCAGATCACATATGTTTGTAAATTCAGTAACAAGTGTGGCTACACGTCGACAAAACAATCGGTTAAACGACATGTTTTGAGAAGACACAGACATTATATCAGCGCTCACGGCTACATTCCCAAGGAATACAAGAAAAAGTTTCGAGTGAGTTGTCAGAGGATGAATCGGAATTTGACTCTCATTTCAGCGCAGCCCCCTGCGCCAAGTACCAGCGACCACGAGGAGGACGACGATGACGATGAGATGGAGTCGGACGTGGAACCAGAGGACGAGGACCCAGAGGATTATCAGGAATTTGAGGAGGGTTAAACCTGCCTTTCCTTGGCTCGAAAGTACTAGACAGTGGAGTTGAAGACTGGGAGTCGTTCATATCAGAATTGACGATGAGAACAGGAAATGTCATGTGGAGTATGTCTGCCGTTTTTTATATTTTACTCTGTACAGTATACATAGATATCGAATTGTCCTATATCTCAAACTATTCAGCCGCTCTATCTAGATCTAGAGATTCACGAGGGCTGCACCTGAACTTGTGGACGCCACCATTGTTCCCCCTTTCAGGAAACATTACGTAATTACATCGGTCGCGCCTGGGCTTCGGCACTTCTTCTTGTTGACCGGTGATGCCGACGAAACAACCTCAACTTGGAAGTCTAGCGATACAAGCTCCTCAATCTCCACAAATTGTACATGTTGAGCCTTCAACATGTCACGACCTTACGCTATTCAAAGGTCGGTATCCTGTTAGCCCCGGCTCTAGGCTTGTCAACTCATCCATAGTCCAGAAATTCTTCGGGAGTACCGGCGCCTCGATGATTCAATAACGATGAGGCTCAACAGAGCCAATGCAGCTATGAGAGACAGTGACCGTATTGAAAAATTACCTGTAAATGTCCAGGACCAAGCGTGTTTGAGCATTTGGCGCGAACTCGTAGGTAGATAAATTATTCTCTATTCAATCCAACGTAGGTCTTCATTCGTTCATGTTTACTAGGTAATTGGAAACGCCGTACGCAGCTAATCGACTACTGTGTGCTCGTAGTCGACAAATCTTTGGAAGAAAAACGCCAGGTGGTTGAAGACGAGACGCAGGATCCATCTACGAAGCGAAAGGTGCAGGGACATATATTTGCAGAACAAGTGAAGGTGAGTTCTCGTTACTCCACCAGTGACCTTCGTTTGACGTCGAGGATTAGCGTTCACAGGTCCACAATGAGCTCAAGGTTGAATCTATAATCAGACGGAGGGCTGTCGAAGGCACGTTGGCTCTCCACATTGCCTTACATGAACTTTCCTCATACCTCTGAATCCCTCAGCCTTTAAAACACGATGTCAATTCTTTGTGCCTCCGGTATCAGACCCAGAAGCAAGCGAAATATGGGATTCTGCCAAGTCGGGGACTTCTCCGTAATTCGAATTTATGCGTTATACGTTGGAAACCCGTCGGCAGTATGTGTTTGGCCAACAGCAGCTCTATTACATCCAACTGACATTCTGTATAGCGCGAGTTTCTTCAACCCCTTGAACTGGGTGAAGGAAAAGCTCGTACCTACCGTGAGGGAGAAACAAAACAAGGAAGACATCGATGCTGGCAAGAAACAGGCCGCTGCAGAGGGCAAACAGAGTGTCTTCGAGGCTGCGGCAGCTCCTGCACCCCGCCCGCCTACTGAAGTGACATCAGCTGAACCAGGTGCACCAGGAAAGAAGGCTGTCGCCAAACCCATTTTTGGCATTAAGAAGAAGGCTAAACCCAAGCCAACTTCAGTGCGTTTTATTGTCTTGTCTTATGCATTGGATATGAATCTAAATTTCTACAACCGTAGCATAAATACTCCACCGCCAATTTCAAGATCTCTCATCGCAAGCTGAATATGCTCGGAAGACAAATTGCGGGCAAACCCATCGACCACGCTATTTTGCAGATGCAATTCAGTGAGAAGCGGGCAAGCAGTCGTATCATGAATATGTTGGCGACCGCAAGGGACCATGCTGTCCGATACAAGAAGCTTGACGAACCCAAGCTCATCGTTGGTATGTATTAACCATCTTTCATGTGTAAATTGGATGCTTATTGGATTACAGCGGAGTCTTGGGTGTCTAAAGGTCCAAACAGAGGAAAGAGATTGGAGCCGAGAGGTCGTGGACATACTGGTATCCAACGACATCCTAATGCCAAGCTCACTGTCGTCCTGAAAGAAGGAAAGACGATGGAGGAGAAAAAGAAGGAGGACCGTGAAAGGCGGATACGGAAAATTGTGGGCGCGTCGGCCACCCGCGAAGACGTGCCAATACGCAATCCAGCGCATACATGGCAATGGTAGAATTTTTATACTCGTATTTTAATAAACAGTCCACGATATCTGTGCACCTACAATATCTGCAATGTTTTGGCAGAGAAATTTAGGAATTCCCTTATTAGTAAAACCTAAAAATAGAAACTGGACACGTTAACGCTGTTTCCATTGGTCCTGGCGTTCAATCCCATTCCGCCACCATGCACTGGCGCACACTCCCTATTCTCCTCCTGGGCCTAGTGGCTCCTTCATTTGCATCTCCTAGTCAATCGTTTGAAAATACTGCTGTCGTGCGCGCGGTAGAACTCGGAGGCGCCGTCGTCCACGTCACAACCACGTATGCGATCAAGGCCACCAAGCCCAATGCAAAAGTTTACACCATCGCGCTTGGATTGGAGGAAAAGGAGAAGACGAGTTGGTTGGACGTGCGCGTCAAGGGGAAGCAGGATTCACTTGTTACAACTGACCACATATTCGATGAGAGTCGGTACGTCCGCAGTTTCCGTCCGTTCTTTGTACAGAGACGTTTTACTTATTGTATTCAACGCGAGCAGAGGGTACCATCTCATTGACGTAACGCTGGAGAAACCTCTAGCGTTGAATTCAACTTTGAATTTGGTTGTCGAGTCTCACCAAACGCATGCTACGATTCCATGGCCAGCGGAAGCTTCTCAGAAGGAAGACCAGGCCCTCAAATACAAGACTGACCTCTTCATTCTTAGCCCGTACCCTACCTCCGTGCAGCGCACTAAGATAAAGTACGTCTCTCTAAATTCAAACTGCCAAGTCGTTTCTAACCCATATCTTCAAGGGCTCTCGTTCCTCGCATCATCTCATACACTGTTCCTGGACGTGTCGAGGACTTTACGCTTGATGAACCCGCGACGAAGTCGGGCGCTACTGTCACTTATGGGCCATACAACAACATCCCATCTTCAGCGAACCGAAAATTCATCGGGAAATATCAGCAACCTATTACTGTTCATTATCACCATGAACAACCGGTCCTGGAGATCAGTAACTTCAATCGTGCCGCAGAGATCAGTCACTGGGGTGACAACTTGAACATCCAGGATGATATTACCCTCCATAACGCTGGACCCACGTAAGCTTTTCCGTTCATATATTGGTTTTCCGTATGAATAATGAGTTGGTATCTAGCTTGAAAGGTCATTTCTCGCGTCTGGAACACCAGTCACAGACTTTCTACAAACGCACTGCTCCGCAGACCCTCCCCGCAATCACCCTCCATCTTCCCGCCGGTATCAGCAATACCTACTACTACGACCTTATCGGCAACGTCTCCACTTCGCGCCTGAGGGTTGCACCCTCCGTCCCCAAAGGTTCTCGTTCCAACCGATTCAGTGTCCTTGAACTCCGTCCTCGCTACCCCATTTTGGGCGGATGGAATTATAGCTTCACTCTTGGATGGGATGCACCATTGTCGGACTCGGTCGCGTATGACAAGTCAACTGGGAAGTATATTGTTGAGGTTCCTATTATGACTGGAGTCCCTGGAGCTGTCGTCACCCGTGCTTCTGTTTCGGTCATTTTGCCTGAGGGCGCTACGTAAGTTACTGTATTTTTTTCGAAGCTGTGGGTGGGAGAGTTACTAACTCTTAACCCAAGCGATGTTTCGTTTGCCACTCCGTTCCCAGCTCTTTCTAATACTCTATCTACCCACACGACCTATCTCGATTCAATTGGCCGCCCGAAACTGACATTCGAATACAAGGACCTTACAATATACCAGGCCAAGAGCATCTACGTACGTACAATCAGTTCAAAATGCTCCAAGGTCATGTTCTTATTTTCCCCAGGTTTCGTACTCTGTTCCGTTGGCTTCCCATCTGAGGAAACCTTTCGTCGTCGGAACAGCATTCTTCAGTGTCTTTGCCTTGGCAATCATCGGACGACGGATTAATCTGACGATACATAAGCAGAAAACTTTGTAAACCAAAGTAAACCTGTTGCATAGAAATATTGTACAAAAATGACGAGGCGTTTTCGGTGCTCAGAACTCGGCGAGTTGATGCTTGGCATTCGAAATCTGATGTTTTTGGGTAAGTTACATGGTGATATACAAGTGTTCAGTTAGGTTGGGTGTAGGGGTTAATATGCGACCGGCTCCAGGTGTGCATTGTGAATGCCCTACATGCTTCCGGTGTCGCTGATCTATAGAAAACAAATCAGATGATGTTGACGCGTAACTGTGGAAGCGACGTACGGGGTGAGGAAGGTAAAGACACCATATGACCCGTCTACCAAGCGACAGGAGTAAAATAATCCGGATTTTCCTGCCGTGCCCTGATCATAATGTAGCATTGTTCCTCTCCAATGCCATGACCCGCTCCTGAAACCAGCAGGTTTTGTGTCCACCACGAATTGGATGGGGTAACCAGTGGTCTCTGTGGCATTAATTGCGTTGACATATAGGATGGAGGTTTCATTGTTGTACTGCCATAGCTGTTCGCGATGGATGTAGAAAAGAGGCGGAGACCGTGAATTGGACAGAATCGTAAGATTACCAGGCCCTGGACAGTGGATGCCATTCAGGATTTGTGGGACTTGAGAAGTGTGAGAAATATGCTCACCTGGGTTGTTTAGACTGAGATGATCGGTCCGAGCATCTGAGGTCGTGCGCGCAGTCCAGAGTGCCTCGATGTACGTCGCAGATGGGCCGACTAGAGAACTGATCGTGGTCTGGCGATTAGTGCCATCGTTGTAGGCAGGAACTGCGGCGACGAGGGTGAAGAGGAGGGGGAGGATGAAGAGTGAATACATGGCAACAGCGTTCATGTGAACAGGCCATGGTGGCTATATATTGCACGGAGATTGTCCGAACTAGATCCAGTAGCAGTCGGCCACGATTTTGATCACTCGACGCGGCGCGACTTCCGAGGTCACACCGAAATCCCGTGACCAGAAAATAGCCAGTGCCAAAAATTACTAGTTATTATACTTTACGCCCATGCTTCGCGCCAGCAGCCAGTTCGAACGCTTGAACTGCTGTGCTCTTCGTCGTTATGCTACGTACAGGCAACCTCGCACTACAATAGCAGAGGAACCCCAGCTTCCTCGCTATCTTCGACGCCAGGCAGGCGCACGCCCCCAAGGCACACGAACGGAGCAGCAGCCTTCAGAAAAAGTCTACCGTTCACGTCATTTTGATCCTACAACCTCAAAGAGCCAGGACAAGTCGACTATAAAGCTTTTGGAACCCCATACGCTTTCTGCGAGATTAAAGAAACTATGTGACGAAAATAAGATTGACCAGGCTGTTGCAATGCTCAAGAGTACACCTCGCGATGCGCAAAATACACAAGTCTGGAATACCTTAATATGGGAGTGCATGAAAGCCAAACGGTTCAATCTGAGCTACCAACTCTACACCGACGTAAGTTTATCTTTCCTTAAAACACATATTCGTAACTCACAACTCTGAATCTCTTGCAGATGAAACGCCGTGGATTCAGCCCTACCTTACGCACCTTCCAAACCATGTTCAATGGCCTTTCAAAAATCGAAAACTGGACAACTCACTCGAAACAACTAGCAAACACTCGCCTAATATACGACTCCTACCAACGCTACATAAACTCTGTTAAAAAGCACGACCCAGACAGTGCAGAGATCAGCGCGAAACCTCTCACTGGCTATATAAAGATTCTTGGTGACAACGGCTTATACCAAGATATTTTTGACGTCTACCATGCTTTGCCTACAGAGGGTCCAGGAGCTCCCGAGGAGCTTGTGTACACTGCCATATTCAAGGCACTCGCATCGACGTCAACCAGCCCAGATGCCACGCCAATTCACCTGCAAAACGCTTCACATGCGAAATTGCTATGGACGACAATGCAAAAAGCTCTCAAGAAATCCCCTTATTTCGAAGTGGATGCATACGTCGTTGCAGCTGCCATATCTGCTCTTTCACGTGGAAAAACTTCCGAAATCGACCTCGCGTTCGCTATCGTTCGCGAATACTATGGTCTCGTATCACCAGGAGACCCTCCCTCGTCCGGCCGCATCCCTCTCTCCCAAGTTTCATTAGATTCTATTCTCAAATTATGCAACATCAGCAAGCGGCACACGCTCTGTGCAAACTTCGTGCAGCAGGTGAAGCGCCGACCCGTCAGCGCTGGTGGTGAGGACATCCTCGACCACGGACACCTCAACGAAGTCCTCAAAGCCCGCATTGCTCTACCCGACTCCGGTGCCGCTGCTAGCTGTTTACAGACTCTCGAATGGATGTTACGCAAAGAAATCCTAGGAAAGACGGGATACAAGATGCGACCTACGCTCGTATCATATAACCTCGCGATGACAGCATGTTGGAGGGACGCAGACTGGCGTGTCGCAACGCGGATATTCGAATTGATGACGGGGTACCATGCACACGATTTTATGGATGGGGCCGTATCGTCTTCGCCGCGCAAGGATTCGCGAAGTGCGGGGAAGAGTTTAGACCCTACTGCGGAGACGTTGTCTGCGTTTGTTCGGACAGCCTTGAAGAGCCATGACCGTGCCAATGTGCGACAAGCTCTCCGAGTGGTTGGCCACCTCAAGGTCAACGAGATGTTTGCCGATGATGCCTTGGAAACCAATCAGAAGAAAGCAAAAACATATTTCATCCAAAGACTAGCGTCGACCGTCGTGGAAGCCGTTGATTTTATCTCTGGCGCGGAAAGCAAGAGTCTTACTGGACGTTTGGAGATGGATCGGTGGAGGCGCTTATCCGATGCTGCCAAACAGGTGGAGAAGATGACGAAGGCCGCAAAATCAGATTTTATACCCACCATGGTGAAGCAGTGGCCACAGGAGGAAGGGGGTGAATCACTACCAAAGAATAAGAAGCAATATCCGATATATCTGTAGCTCATAATACTAGACTATAATCCTCTGATAATACTGGACACGTCTGTCCTGGCACCCTACTTACTACTTACCACCCAAATATTATTCACCGACGTTGGATGGTCTACGCATGCCCATGATATTACTATATAAGATGCCAGCCTGAGCGCCGTAAGTTAACCATAAAAAAGTATGACAAGGTAGATAAGTATGACTCCGCAAGATGTGTGGAAGTAAATATTAGAAAAGGTCCATGGAACGTCCAGCAGCACGGCAGAAAAATGAGCACCAAGTGGCTTTACGTATTCTGTCGATGAGAGTGTGATATTACAGTGGTGAGTGGCGCAAGTGACGAAGAGCATCAAGCATCATAGGTAAGGAGGTTAGGCAATGGATTTAGGCCTATCGCCTGGAGCCATCTTTGATCCTTCAGCACTCAAGAACGCTGGTGAAGGAGGGACGAAAGTGTCCTCCGTCAGAGCCATCGACACCGGCTCGTACATGTGTGGTTGGTTAGGGGAAGGAAGGCCAGACATATAGCTATGCCTAGGGTTCGGTGGAGGGAGCGGGCTAACCCTTCCACGGTTCAATCTCGCTGTAGAGAAAGGCATATCCTCCGGACCGGCCGTCGCACCAGGTTCTGTTGGGATCGGGTGCATCGGGGCTTGAAGCCCAGCTGCGGAGATATAGCTATCCCTTGGGAAATTTTGTCCTGACGGAGACACCGGCATAGGACTCGTTTGGCGGCTTCTTGGTGTCCCGGTGGCTGCGTCCTCGCCAGCGGTTGAGATCGCTTCATACACATGCGATGAATTGGGAGCAGGAAGACCAGATCCTGCAACGTAGCTGTGCCTCGCACTCAAAGGCATAGGGCTCAACCTACCGCCTCTGCGTCCATTCTTCTTCGACTTGCGTTTGCGACACCAAACGCACAGGCCGACGATGGCGATGATGAGTAGGATGAGAGCATTAAGGGCAACGACAGCCAACATCGCGGGTAGATAACGACCAATCTTTTCCAGCGTGTCTGAAATATCTGCAGAGATGTTGTAAGAGGGGATGGCAGCTGCACCGTTGAGTCCTTGATACGTGATATTCGTCTTCGGGTTACCGCCTCGGGCATTGGTGAAGTCGATAGATGCCTCGTCTGGATCGATGAGGGAAAGCAACTTCATGTATGGGTTGCCCATTTTGCCAGATTCATCAAAGTCTCCAAAGTCATAGATAGAGTAGACTGAACGTAAGAAGTTGTCTCCAATGAGCCAGTCACTGCATAAACCGTTAGTCACTGCCCACCTTCATTCAAGGAAGACGTCAAATGAAACGCACAATTCTCCAGCACCCACAGAAACAGTCGTAGGAACAAAAGAGCCCAGACAGACACCAGCACCCGAAAGCCCAGATGGCGTTACGTCTAACGGATGAATGGGGTAGACTTGTCCACTTTGGTCCAGGAATGAGCGACTATCATTGACATGAAGGATCTGGGCAACCTACCCAATTTGCAACGCCATGTCAATTTCGAAGTCACATGGCACTTTCCATTGACCAAGCGAAGAATCAAATTTCGCTCCAGAGATAGTACTATAAATGGCATCACAAATGGCTTTGGGAGCGTATCTATGGGTTCATGTTAGCGTCAAACTACTCGAAGAGAATGTAGGTAAGTGTGTAACTGACGTGAAGGACGATCCACTATCCATAAGGACAACAGCTTTGTTGCTGGGGGCACCGGCGACATCTGTGGTCGGCAGGACGATTGAATCGTTCGCATGGTTGACAATGACAGCGTCAAGCAAAACATCCCAACGAGTGGGAGAATTGACTGGCCATGTTGGGATGGCAGTTTGATTCATCACAGCAGCATATTCAGGTTCGATTTCGCCTATTGGATATTGAGTATATCGGAGTGGTTAGTTAATGCAGACACGACTCACCGATAGCAAAGACACCCTCGACCTCATCATTGGCTTCTGTGCTCCGCTGAAGGGAGAACGAAAGAAAGTTGGGCTCGGTGGGGTTGACTGAAAACATGTTGTAAAGCAAACTGCGTCCCGTGGAAGCACTAGAATGGTTCACGAGGGCATCAATAGTGGAGAGGGAATTGAATCCTAGCCCAACAATGCCACTGGCTCCATATCCGAGAGCGGGATTTTGAGCTAAAGATACATCAAGGAAGGCTTGGGATTTGACGGTCATACTAAATAAATTGATTTTAACGGCTGTGAAGAATTCGGAAATGGCAACCTTCCGAAAAAATGTCAAATAAAGTTTTGGCTCACATCGGCCATGTAAATCAAATCATGCACAGTGCTGTGGAGAAAGAGTCCCTTCCATTGAGCCCTTCATACGATACTTTCGGACGTGACGCACTTCAAATCCAGGTCGTTATCATCCGACGTCGTCGCCAGAACAGATAATTGAGAGTCCGAAGCGCCATTAAGTGCTCTCCGTTGAAGAGCTGGCCTGTGCTTATACTGCTTGAAGGGCATCCGGAATGCTGATGCGCTGACAGCCGCCAAGCCAAGTGCCAGCGGTAAGGTGTGAAATTTCATGACTCGAACTTTTAACGGATAGAGAGCGTAAGGAAAGGAGTGTCGGGGAGGGAAAGGGGAGGGGAGGGGAGGGGAGCAAAAGGCCTAACAGATGGATGTTGTCTGTCCAGAAGAACCCCTTGTTTGTTGTGAAAGTTTGATCAAAGTGATACGATACCCACATATCATGTGTGTTGGCAGATCCGTTATATATTTCTGCGCAGTTCATGCTGATATGCAGGACATTTCAGTGTACTTTAAATCTACGGAGTATCATATATCAGATTTTGTGGCACACTGTATGGAATCGGACAGCTCATGTCAGGCCAATATTCTTGGCTTGTTTCCAGCGAATTGTTGCTCGCGCGCTACCATAAAGTTTGCAAGTAGATATAATAACATACGTATGAGTGCCATAAGGCGCCTTTTATTACATTCCTTGGAGTTCTCTCATTTATTACGGCTTCCGTCGTTGCCCGTTACGCTGCCAGCATTACGGTCGTTGGTGGTGCTGCTAATTCGACCAGGAACAATCAAGCACGTGGCTCGGCTTTAAAAGGTCTGTTTCCCGGATCTCGATTTGGAGTCTGGGGAAACACCTTGACCATTTACTCTATTCACCTTCACTATGGCTGCATCCAGGTCCTCAATCTTGCGTCTCATGAACGCCAGTCAACACACGTCGTGCCCATGCCATAGCCCCACTCATTCGCATTCTCACTCGGGGCAGCTCAATGCCATCAGTCAACTCAGAGGCCTTGCAACCCCTGTTAACAAAGTAGAGAAGGAGTACGCGTTTGAGGTATAGTAGGCCTCTTCCGCTGCTGCGCCCGACTCATTGAGAATCAAGGTTGCGGCTTCAAATCTGAGATTTGGTGATGGTGTTACTGCTGAAGTTGGCATGGACCTAAAGAACATGAAAGCACGAAAGGTGCACACTGTCGTATGACCCATTGCGAACTTCGCGAGTGCTAATCATTATGTAGGTTGGCGTTTTTACGGACCCTAATGTGGCGAAGCTGCGACCTATGCAAGCTGTATGAATTACATATGTCTGGTTCAATGCTTATGCTCATAACTCTTCTGGACAGGCCATTGCATCCCTTGAGGCTCAAACCGACCTTCCATTCGAGGTGTTCGATCAAGTGGTCGCAGAACCAACCGAAGAAAGCTGGCGCAAAGCCATTTCTTGGGCTAGGGAGCACGACTTCAGCCACTTCCTGGCGTACGTTATCATCCCATGTCGACCAGTCTCCTTACATTTGTCTGACAAATATCATTCAGTGTAGGCGGTGGAAGCGTGATCGATACGGCCAAGGCAGCCAATCTGTAAGCGTTATCTATTTTTTCGTTGCTCGTTGCTCCTTCTCATGCCGTAACAAGGTTCTCGGTTTACAAAGATGCGGATCTCCTGGACTTTGTCAATGCGCCAATCGGGAAAGGATTGCCCATATCCCAGAGCCTTTTACCTCTCATTGCGGTACCTACAACCGCAGGAACGGGGTCCGAGACCACAGGAACCGCTATCCTTGACATTACATCCCGTTCCTTCAAAACGGGCATTGCCAATCGCGCAATGAAGCCCGTGTTGGGCATTGTTGTAAGCTTGTGCAGCATGCTCGCATATTCCCCATTTACCAACACCTCGATCACCTAATTTGGTAGGATGTTCACAACACCGAAACATGTCCAACTGCAGTCCATATCAGTTCTGGACTTGACGTGTTGTTCCATAGCATTGAGAGTTACACTGCTATTCCGTACGTGCCATTCATCCGTCTGCGGCGCAGGTCATACTCATGTCCGGGTCTCCAGCTATACCGAGCGTGTTCCGCGACCGACCAACCCAATTTTCAGGCCGGCATACCAGGGAAGTAACCCAGTTGCTGATATCTTCTCGCTATGGGCTCTGCGCACTACTGTGAAGTATCTCCCGCGCATCGCAAAGAACCGCGACGATACAGAAGCGAGGCGGCAAATGCTGTAAGTACTTCTGGAGCAGTGAAACCGCCGAGGTTATTACTCATTCTCTGCTCACTTAGACTGGCATCATCCTTCGCCGGCATTGGGTTCGGAAATGCCGGTGTTCTTCAATAACACCAACGTAACTGATCCGTCTATAACCAGCATCCCGGACAGAGATATCGGATCGCATCTGTACGAAGCAATCGCCCGCTTCCTTGATAACCTCGGCGTACCCCGAGGACTCAAAGCCGTTGGGTAAGTTGTATCTAGCCCGGCCTGGACCTGTGTCTTATTTATATTTTCTCTTACTTCCTAGATATACCACAAACGACCTAAATATGCTCGTCGAAGGAACCCTGCCTCAGCGACGCGTTCTGGATCTCGCTCCTGGCATTGGGGATATTGTTGGGGCGGATGGAAAGGAACTCTTGGCAAATATCTTGGAAAGATCCATGGAGTACTAACCACATTGATTATGCTTTGTGCCCTGCTTTCGAATTGTAAAACCGTGTACCATATATCGAGATCTATACCTTGCAATGTAGTCCTATGAAGTCACTTTTTGATGACAGAGTCTCGGTATTTAGCAAGATACTCGGATGATATTAGTGTCCTCAGAGGTGAAGGCAAGTGAATTCAGTCAGTCAATGAAGGGCGGTGTGAAATGTTTGAAATGTCGTAGTGAAGAAAGTGGTGGTATGTTCGGTAATATGCAATATAATCCATTGTCATAAGTGTTCATGTCACTACCAAAACTTTCCGAAAACACTGCCACGAGTCGATGGTCCCAGTATCATACCCACACCTTCTTGTATGGCAACACTAACAGGCCTCATAGGCGCCGAATCAAATATATGCGGGCATGGCTGAGGCAAGGGGTTAACACTCAATCGAGGTTGCTCCAACTCGCGTTCGTAGATCGAAGACTGGCGGGGTGAAAGTGCAAGTTCGTCAAACGCAGGTTGCTCAAAGTTCAATCGGGCAGCTTGAAGTCGGTTCAGGATCTATAGAAGTCTATGAGTCAGGGACTATTCCGAGATTGGATGTCTTGCTAGAACGGACCTGTTCATAGAATTGGATCTCCCCATCCAGGTGCTCTTTCGTCAACGCGCTAAAGTCTTCTAACTTCTGGGTATGATAGGTCTCCATTTCGGCCATCGTGGTATTGAGAACTGTTTCACAGCGTGCTAGGAGTTCTTCATCTGCCTACCATGTATACATCAGTCATAGAGAAACAGAGAGATTGGTGAAAATGTTTACCTCGCCTTCTCGGGTAGCATCTTGGTAACGAGAAAGAGTCTCTTTGTGGGTTGTGACAATTGGCTGCGTCGCGGAAGTCAGCCATACACCAGAATCACAGGAAAGCAAGAAAACCTCATAAAGCGATGACGGGTGTGCCATCCCTTTTAGTGACTCGTGAGTCGCCAACTGGCTCCGTCTTGCCTGGGTAAGGGAGGGTATTAACGATTGAGGTGCCAGGAAAGCAAAGAAAACATACGTGGTCATCGTATGAATCGGCTACAACTTGAAGCGTCTCCGCGGTCCTTTGCATTGCCTTCGTAAGTTTGAGGCAGTCTTATAGAAAGAACATTGCCGCCTCAACCAACAATCAAAGGATGCATTTGATGGGCCTCGTACCTTGGCAATTGTCACGCCAGCACCAAGCACCATGATTGTTCAACAGGCCCTTGCTCTTGACATCATATTGCTCGTCCTCTTCGTTCACTCCTGTCATCGGGGCCGAAGCCAGTGGTTTAGAGGTAATGAGGGAGAGGAGCGAGTACGACAGGAGGCGCTCCGCCTTGGCCATTTCTACGGGACTTCAGTTTCTGTACAGACGGTAAATGCAAAGTCGACGTACCAACTCTCGCTTCGCGTACACGGCCAAATATGTTACGCAGACCTTGAACGCCTTTCCCTGCTGCTTTTGTGTGAACTTGGAATTTATCTACAGCTTCTTGTGCGTCCTCTACATCCACATTGAATGAAGGATGGAACACCCGAGCGTAGAATTTTGGCCCCGCAGCGGGCATGGCGAGATGATGTGGAACCATTTTGTCCCATTCCTATACGATAAAAGGTGGTCGCTCAGTTAAAATGAATATTTCCAAATGATCAAACCTACCGCATCACTTTCGCAGCCCAAGAAGAATGTAACGACCTCAGCGTATCTTGCGACGGGATGCCGGATAATCTTGCCGATGTACCGCTCCAAGTCTCCACGCCTTGCTTCAACGAAGTCATGGCTGAAGCGACCGGCATATTGTTTTTCAGGCAGTGGGGGAAGGGCAATGCCAGGTAGACGTCGAGTAAGAGCAGTATGCAGGATAACAAAATGTGAGAACCTTCGGTAGACGGTTATATTCGTAGGCCTTGATACAATGTCTTGTGCACTGGGCTCAGTCTCTTCGTCATCTGCCTCAGGAAGAGATGGGTGCTGGAAGAGCGAGGTGACGCTGTATATAGTGTAAGGTGTTGAGAACGTGGAAGTCCGCTTTGAGGGGGAATGTACAAGGACACGGAAGGGAGGTATCTTTTCCTTCCATGCAGGACCGGGATCCACAAAATGACGATCGGCCTCACCCAGGCCTAATAGATTGAGTCTGTTGATCTCTTCTTCGTCAATAGAAGCCCCAGTTGCTCCTCGATGGTGGTCAGGCCCGGATGGGGTGATGCCAGGCTCTGTTGGTTCAGATGTCCCTTTGAGAACAAACTCCTCGGCACCACTCGTGACAAAACTGGAGAATCGGTTCAAACTCTTCCCTCCTAGTAGACTCTGACGGAAACTTGGGAACGTGGACATCCATTCTCCAGTGTTCTGTGGAATCAACGGTTGAGGAGTGGCCTTTGGAGACCCTCGAGGTGTTATGGAACCTGCAGAAGGTTTCTTTGCATGATGTGTGACTGGAGGTAATTCCAGGCCGGGTGCCGTAGTGAAGTTCGATGTGAGCTGATGGATCGATGAATTAACCATCTTGAGGGTGGGCATGTCATTAAACTTGGACCTCGAAATGATGCTGCTGCCCGAGAGGCTTTGCAGGCTTGGCCAGGGCATTTGCAGATTGGAGGTGGTATCAATGATCAAAACGCCCAGGAGTGGATAGATGCAGGGGCTAGCAAAGTGCGTGGCTTGTGGACTCCGTCTATGGACATCATATCAACTCGACCGCACGAAATCCTTCAGGTGATCGTGACATCGTATTTATTTCCAGATGGAAAGTTTTCTCTGGAGAGGTTGAAGAAGGTCTCCTCATCTGTTGGAAAGGACAGGCTGGTCGTGGATGTAAGGTACGAGCGATTTGCATTGATTATTAACTGTGTGGGGGTTCTGATCTACCTTAGTTGTCGGCGGAGAGGAGATAAATGGCTAGTGGCGATGAACAAATGGCAGGATATTACAGACATGGAAGTCTCCGAAGGTGTCTTCTTCCCGTTGCCTAAGATTAGATAGCAACTAACGATTTGTTCTTCGGGAAAGACTCTCTGCAAATGCTGTCGGAATACTGCAGGTATTATTATGAACCATCACTATGTTGCTCGCTGGCTTGACTCTTGAAGTGAATTTCTAATACACGCGGCAGACGTGGAAGGTCTATGCCAGGGCATCGACGAGGAATTGGTCACAAGTGGGTTGCAATAAAAGGTGATCTCTTGCCCCGCCAACATTATCATTTTTTAGAACTCGGACAATGGGTACGAATACCTACCACGTATGCAGGAGGTGCAAAAGGTGCGTCAAATATTGATGAATTGTGAAGTCTTCTCATGGTGACGGACAGATATCGGGGATCTCGATCTTGTGGACCGACTATCGGGAGGTCGAGTTGATCTCACCTACGGAAGGTTTGCCCATGTCCGACGTTTTCAGATCCACACTTAACCGTCATATCACAGTGCTCTGGATATCTTCGGCGGTAAACTTGTCAAGTTCGAAAGTCTAGTAGAAAGAAACAAAGATAGATTAGATTAGATTACACGAGAACCTGAGCCATTTCTGCGCGATTTGTTAAGTTTTAGACTTCATGCGTAGTGGTCTCGGTTAGGTCCGGTAGTAACCCGCACGACTCGAATCAACTTCTTCTCTGGGTGCCATTCGTTCTTTTCTCCCTCGATAGCCCGGGTAGAGGACTCTTTCTGGCTACGATCTCTCTTGACAGTCTTTTCGCTTATACAAAGTTTTGACTATCTAATCGTTACGATCTTTTACGGCTGGACCACACGTACAACCACCCATGGTAAGCCCATTCAATCTATGTGGTAACTGTTGACAGGCATTCTTCGCTTCCATTCACATATATATGATATTGTGAGCTGCCTCGGAGGGTACCTTGTATCACCTGGATGATCCTTGCACGTGTGTTGAGGCCATGAGGCCAAGCCTCAGCCTCAGCACAGCAGGCTTCTCATGAACCTTTTCACTCCACACCGTCATGTCGCGCCTCCGAAAACGAAGCGATACTGACCATCCTTCCAATTCACAGTCGAAACCTCTATCCCGTTCCCCTTCTTCCCCAAAGGCTGAGCTCAATGTCTCCAGAGATCCTCATCCGGTACCGAGCAGCAATCCGGCCAGTCAGTACACTCTGCTCGAGAAACTTGGGACCGGGAGCTTCGGGACGGTTTACAAGGCGATGCATAATGAGACAAAGCAGATAGTGGCCATCAAGCAGATAGGTCCGTTCTATGTATATATGTATCCGCGGACGTCGTTGACGCTGGTTCCGACAAAAGATTTGGAAGACTCAGATGATGATATCTCTGAAATTCAACAGGAAATTGCGAGTTTGGCTCAGTGTGATTCTGAATACGTTACTCGGTATTATGGCGCCTTTGTTGTCGCCTACAAACTTTGGATCGTCATGGAATACCTGGCTGGCGGGTCATGTCTGGATCTCTTGAAAGCTGGCACCTTCTCCGAGGCACATATCGCAGTGATATGCCGCGAACTGTTATTGGGCTTGGACTATCTTCATACCGAAGGCACGATTCATCGTGATATTAAAGCCGCCAACGTTCTCCTGTCATCGTCGGGCAAAGTCAAGCTGGCAGACTTTGGAGTCGCTGCTAAACTCACGAGCACCCTACGACATACTTTCGTCGGTACACCGTTTTGGATGGCACCAGAAGTAATTCGTCAAGCAGGATATGATGCAAAAGCCGATATGTGGAGTCTAGGCATCACAGCTATTGAAATGGCGAAAGGGGAGCCGCCTCTCGCCGAATACCATCCAATGCGTGTTCTCTTTCTTATTCCTAAGGCAAAGCCTCCGGTCCTGGAAGGCGAATTTTCGGTGACTTTCAAGGATTTCGTGGCACAATGTCTGACAAAAGATCCCAGTCAAGTAAGCAATATCTTCCCATCTTTTTGTTAAGGATCTCACGCCCCGTCATAGCGGCCAACGGCTAATGAACTTTTACAACACAAGTTCATACGGAGCGCACGCAAAACTTCCTACCTAACGGAACTCATCGAGCGGTATCAAGACTATCGCGCACGGACCCCAGGCAAGGGTGGTGCACAGATGTACCAGCCAACAGTGAGGCAAAGTCAAGCATGGGACACCATGCGAAGCGACTGGAATTTTGATACCGTCAAGTCTTCCTCGGCAATGGGGACGTTCCGCACCATGGCTAAAGACCTGACCATGCCATTAGGAATGGTTCCTGATGAAGACGAGGAAGACGTTTCTGACGAAGAGATCCAAGGTTCCATCGACACTGGTGCAGCAACCAAGGGCAGCGATCCCAAGGTTCTTGGTGGGATTGGAATGAGCGCTGCAGCTGCTCATTCCACCGTCATCATCAAATCCCCCAACCCTCCTTCCGAGAAGGGAATGTCGGAACTCCTTGCCGCCGAGGAGAACAACTCGGATGAAGCCTCTGATGACAATGAAGATGATTCTGCGCACGCAGCTGCGCTTGGTGCACCTCCAGCGTACACTGGGTCAATACGGTCCAATCGCCGTGCATCCTACTCGGCGCGAATGTCAGCAGACGGTCCTGGCACCATTATACGAGAGGCCGATATTGGAACTGGAGTAGACACCATACGTCCCGTCAAAAAAGTTGACCCCGCTGGTTCTTTGCGATTGTCATCCGAATTCGTTGGTAGTATGCGTAAAGACAACGGATCTCTGCCAACCTCGCCTACTTCACCGTCAAAGCACAGACGTGGGCTGAGCCAAACAGGCAAGGCAGGAGCGGCTGTGGTAGATGAGATAGTGCTGCCCATTCTCCGGGATGTCAGTATATTCACATGGTTCTCGACTACTCCGACACTCAAAGTTGACTATCTTCTTATTTTATTCAGGCCATTCGTGACGACATGGACGCCCGCGAGATAGAATCGCTAAGCATGTTGTCTCGGGGCTTCACGGAGCTGAAAGAGGCTAATTCTGAGCTTGCCTATAACATCATTCTCGACATCTTGTCTGGAATCAACGAGTATGCTCCAATCTCTACGATTTGCAAATTTTGACTGGTTGCTTCCACAGGAACCAAGTTGTACGCCAGCACGTTCAGACTTCTCGTAACCTATTCCCTCATAAACGTATAACGCGCAAGAGCGAAATGACTTCTCGAGGACTTGTCGTTACAGAGGTGCAAGAAGACATTGCGGGTACTTCATCGCCCACTGTCTCGTCGTCAACGCCCACAAAAAGCGATGATGCCCCCGCAAAGAAGTCGCCCATTGCAGAACTTCTTTACTTGCGCTGGCTCGAAGGACTCAAGCTTAAATGGCCAAGCATAATATAGGCCCAACACCCATACACAATATGACAATGAACTTTGTTTTTATCAGTTTTGTAAAAATTTTCTTACTTTACAGGCCTCCACGTTCGGGACCTTTTACCCCGTACTAATGCTATTTAGTAATATCTTTGCCTCGCTCTTTGTCTCCTCATCCCCACCTTCTTGCATGTGTTCATCATCACGACTCCTCACGATTACCTACGTCGAACTCACGATACGACTACGACCATGATCGACCTTACGCCCGATACCCTCTTCTCTGTTCCTGTCTCGATGCTCGAATATCATGCATACATCATACTCTCATCCCTGTACATATCCTGTACCAACCAATAACATGGCCTGGCAAGTACCATTACCTTTCTCTCGTCATTTGATGTTTGTGGTTGATATCGGGTGTTCTTGAGAAAATCACTTAGAAAAAGCCGCTGGGGATGCATTCTAGAGGAGCTTTAGTTGACGTCCTTTTACACAGGGATGTACAGGACTTAACACGTTCCATTGATTGAACTTCTTCATCGATTTTTCAAAGAGGACAACATAGTAAGTTGGAGAACTTTTGGTCGATAGAGCAGCATGGCGCAGTTGGAAGCGCGCAGGGCCCATAACCCTGAGGTCACTTGATCGAAACAAGTTGCTGCTATCTCGCAATTGCATGTCTCGCGCATTCTTTTTTACTGCCAGGAGACTCATTTGGCGTCTCCACACATGCCTCTGCGCCACATAAAGAAGTCCATTGGATGGCAGCCTATACAACGCATTTTAAATCCTAATCTTATCTCTTTAGGTGTAAAACGGTGTGTAGATAGATCTAAGGCAAAAGGCCCATAACGCCATGCCACGAGCAAAGTTTCGATTGAATAATCTAACTATTGATCGGACATAGGGCTCACAATAAAAGAATGCGGTGGTAAACGAACGGGGGTGATAATACACACAGAAATTTAGAAAGATAGCTGTGTACGTATTATAATCAGGTAACATCAGGATAGTAGTAGGCAAGTAACATGATATGATAGTGTCGTGAAGAGGTGCAAAGTCCGTCGAAGGGATAGGATGTATGTACAAGTGCGTGAATATGTGTGATAGGGTAAGCTGCAGTGCGTCGAAAGTGAAATTGCGTATATACAAACACAGAGTTGTAGGGATGGATGATGGATGTAGAGAGTCCGCGTGTAGAGATAACACCACGACTAACCAGAGAAATAGAGTCAAAGGGTCCCAAGGTTTTAAAAAAAGAAGTCCAAGGTGAACGCCTGCAAAGTAGACGCCAAATTCATAAAGATGTCCATAATGTGTTTTTTGAAAAGAGTCCGAGACGTTATGCCAAGAGAGAGAGGGCAGTCATAAGAGCGGGGGCAGACACAGAGATTAATAGGAAGGGTAGGTCGAGTGGTAATTTTGATCGCACAAGAGACGAAGCGGCATTCGAGGTTTGCGATGTCTGTGCAGCATTGGTAGCAGCTGATGGCGTTGATGCCGTGGTCGAAGTTCTAAAATAACGAGATAATCAGCATCCGATGCTAATCCGCACTGGGAAAGAAAATAACACGAACACTACGACGGTTGAAGCCGCGGACGAGGGCAAGCTACTGGTGGATGACGTTTTCTGGCTTGTGAGCCCAGCAGTGCCAGGCGCCGAAGCAGCGCCCACAAGAATCCCATCCGGTTTAACTGGCGAATCGTTATCTTTGGAATTTTGATAGACGCTATCTCCAATGAGGTTTGCGAGTGATTCCGTTTTCCAGCCAGCAGCACCAATCAGAGGGAACGCGTCTATGAACGCACTCACAGACTGTTCGCTGACCTCGTGCTCTAGAACAATGAGACCAGGGGTTTTAGGTCCTGTTTTGAATAAGAATATAAGAGAAAGTTTTAAAACTTGAAGAGAGACTCACCTGCTAGCCATTGGACGAAACTGTCGTGGATACTTTGAGGCAGGGTTGCGCCGGTGGTTAGACCCCAGTCCTCCGTACTAAGAAAGACATGAATATTGTGTAGAATGAAAGACAGAGTCTGTCTCACTCTTGATTCCAGATCACAGTTTCAAGACCGAAAACCTACACAAAGCTTAACAAAGCAACGCCAAGCACGGAAATTAAAGTCGCACCTCTTTTGCAATGGAACGCACCCGCATGTCAGAGTCGCCGTAAGGTGGACGCCAATAACGCGGGACACGTCCGCCAGTCGAATTCCTGATAAGCTCAGCAGTCCAGCCAAGCTGTGAACGAAAATTTGAATTAAAATTTTTCTAACGGCTACAAAGATAAAGCTTACTTGAGCGACAATCTCTAGGTTGGAACGTGTCGTCATGTACGGATGTGTCCACGTGTGAACCGCGATGTCGTGCCCAGCATTGAAAGTGTCCAAGAAAATCTGAGGGTTCTGAAGGATGTTAACGCCGATCATGAAGTGAGTCGCGGTCTGATTATTCGATTGCAAGAATTGTAAGAGCCTGGGTGACGTCTACAATGCCCACAGTTGAACCAACGGCAATCAAAAAACGTGGACCACACGTACTACTGGCAAAGGTCCATCATCAAACGATGTCCCAAAATAACCTGCAGGCGCGTCCCAGATATCTCCGGGGATCCTACACTTGTAAGTCGCAGAGCAAACTTCCGGACCGTTCGGATTGACACCTGGCGGGTAAACGGGGTTTACACCAGGCGTGTTTGAGCTTTGCGGGATGTTAGGAATCTTCCCCGCTGCTACCGCAGCATTGAAAGCATCGACCCATGGCTTGGGGAGTGCATTGACGTCCGGTGTAGATACAGGATAGGCGGCAGACCAAGCTGTAGAGTTATCAGGCGTGTTAGTGGTCTTATCTTTGTTTGTCTGCAGCGATAATGGGCGACGTACTCGGCGTGCCGACTTGTGGATAGCTTCCGCCGTCAGTTGGGCCACGCCTGAACAAGGCGTGGACAGGATGGTCGTCGGGAAAGTACCAGGAAGTTGGTAGACGTTTAGAGACAGAGTGGGAGTGGTCATGATTGTCGTGAACAGGAAGGCTTGCGGCGTAGATCAAAGGACTCAAAGTGAGGAACAGAGCAGACCACAACATCGAGAAAGAGGGAGGAGGAAGGAAGGAGGCGCAGGAACCGGAAGAGAGGAAGAGAGGGGACGCTACAAGAGGTTTGTTCGCCGCGTTCTCTTAATTTATGGGCGCTCCCTCAGGCCAGGGCCATATTCCCCAGTTCTATCTTTAACGTGCCGCATCAGGAATGATCTGATTGATGATCTACCCATATATGGCATCATGTTTTACACAAAAAACAATCGTTCCGATCGTTCCGTTCCACAATCCGAGCCTTGCAGCGGGCTGAACTGACCGTAATTTCCATTTATAAATTCAGAGAAAAACAGCAGATAAGACTCGATAGCACGACTTGTCCTCCGAGTCGCCCTTGTCTACGGGAGTCACGGAGCACAGTAATATGTCTACGATTCTCTTCAATTGGCAGATGGCGACGCGACGGCTGCACCGCCCGTCTGTAACGAAGTTCGCAACACGAGAACACCATCCCGCAACTGGGCTACCTGTTTGACCAAAGACGAGAACTGGCTTTTCTTCGCACTGTCCGAAAGGTAACTTGAAAAGTGAGAAATGCAGTCTCGAGTGGTCGAATTGGGCTTGCTTGTCAACCAATCAATGAGCATCACCCTCAGCTGCTCGTCGGAAACATTGACATTGACGGGCGTAGCGCACGCTGGTTGCGGTTTGCGTTTCTTGGGTTTCGGTGTCCCATTAACCCCATTCGAAATTGAAGCGCCATTCGCGGGATCGTCCGTGGCCTTACGTTTGTTGTTTGGCTTGGACACCGCGGAGGGGCTGCCTGCTCGGCTCCCGCTACCTCCCGCGACAGGGCTCGTGGCGCGACTGTTCGAAGCGGCGGGACTCGTGGCACGACTACCCAACGGGCTCGTGCCACCATTCACGTTGCCCGACTTGAGCTTCGGAGGTTTGGGGCTCGTAGCACGCTTCGCAACAACGGAATGCCCACCAAGGCTTGGTGAGCCCGTCGGAGATGCAGCCCGTGAGTTGGTATCCGATGGGCGAGGGGGAACGCTAGCCCCAGGTTTCGGAGGCTGTGAAGAAGAACGAGAGTCCACTTGTTGCGGCTGCGGTTGGATAGCAGGTTCCGTGGATATGACGGGCTCTTCCTCCTCCTCTTCGACCTAGGGATAAAATTAGATCTCGGTCAACATGACAGGTCGCCACATGTACCGAGCTTGCATATGGGTTTTCCTCCTCATCACTTTCATATGCATCGTTGCCCTCGCGGTTACGGATGAGTTTCTGCATGGCTTTGGCCCCTTTGGACATGCCAGGTAAATCCTCATCATCCGATTCATCAACACCAGCTTCACGCTGCTTATTGGCGGACTTGTATTCCCGCTTCAGCCGTTCCTGTAAGCATGGTCAGTGACTAGATAGCATGCAGAACAGAGATGCACAAACCTCCAACTCCTTAGCTTCCTCGTCGTCAGCATCTGCCTCCATTTGCTCTTCATCATCAGCAAAGTCTTCTTCGAAGACCTGTTCGTCCATATCTCCGTCCTCACCCATCTCTTTCTTTCGACGCTTTTGCGCATCTGCGTCGTCATCGTCATCGAAAAGTCCACTCATACCACTGTCAACGGTTTTGAGCTTGCGTCCACCAGGACCAAGACTTTGTCCAGAGCTATGAACGAGTCCACCCTCAATGGTACGACCCTCTGCCTCTGCCTTGAACATGGCCTCCGTTGCAGCAGAAAATGTCCTTCCAGCACCGCGGGAAGCGATCCACGCCCCAGTATCTCCCCGCTTCTGGCGCTGGGTATACTGACAAAGTAACCATTAGCATAACGATGTAGTAGATTACAAAAAATATCCGCCACCAATGATTCCACATCTGCAGTATCCGTCGGAAGATCATGCTTCATTTTCTTCTGGAATTTATACCAGCGGTGCGTCGGTACGAATTTGAAGATATCGTTGACGGCGGGCATGAAGAGGGCATGCGTATCGGATTTTGCCACATCCTCCATCTGTGCGGTCCACACTTCGTCCTTCCTTGGAGACGAATCCTCCATGACCCACGGGTAGCGTTCCTCCCTCCTCAGCTGGCGCACCTCTTCCGGCACCACGTAAACCTGGCGTGTCTTCTTCTGGAAACGCTTCTTCCCGTTTGCAGCCAGCGCCTTTCCCTTCCCATTCGCACCACTCCCCGACGCCCCATCCGTCGAGTGTATCGGTCGTCCCTCTGCGTCTACCATAACCATTTTACCATCTATGCCAATAACAGGCTTGCCATCCGGTCCCAACATAGGCCCAACCGCCTTGGGACCAGCATCTCCAGGCTCGGTGTCGCGCCTCAGTTCTTTACGGTTTAGTTTGATGGGCGGTGTCCACCGTGCAATGTCAACGGTCTTCCGCGAGTCAAACTTCATCACATCGTATTTCCAGCCGTTGAGCGCAGAAGACATGAGCTTGAATTCCTGGTAAGGCCCAGTGGGGAGGTTGAGTCCCTCATCCTCCGGTTCTTTAGGTTTGGGTCGTGGAGGGCCAGGTTTACGAGGTGAAGGTGAGGGGGCGGGTGATTCAGAGTCCTTTGCGGCGTCTTTCTTCGGGCCCTTCTTCGGGTGGAAGAGGAGAGCCATCGAATGAGCTTTTGGAGGCATTGTGGATAGTTTAACTGGGCTATGTGGGCATTAAGAGAGTATCAAGCGTGCTTGGTGGAGGTAGGGGTCCAGTTGTCGGTGCGCCAGGCTGAATGACATTTTGATCGGAAGGTGAACGTTCCAAGGGGAGATGAGGTGGAGGTGGCGGTGGGTGTTGATGTGGATGAGGTATGGCACCGGGAGGAAACTGGCCAGGAATGGGTGGTTCGCCGTAGACACTGGGCGTGAATGGAAGGCCTTGGCGAGCTACAGCAAGTTCGTGGCGTAGCATCTCTACCTCGCGGGCCATCTCCTGATGGCTCTGTTTGAGATTGACGACGAAATCAATGGCTGGAGGATGATGTTAATGGTGATGATATCATACGGCCATCTGACAGGAGACACGAACCTTTGCTGAGGATCTCCCACTTGCTTGCCTTCATGCCACGGTCTGCAGGGAGCTGGTCTCTGAGCTCGTCAAAAAGATCCTTCATTTCCTTTCGCCGTTTTCGTTCTGCTAGTTTGTGTGATACGCGAAGTTCTGGGGAGCGTGAATAGGGTGTACTGGAGTCTTTGTGTCTGACAGCGGGATTGGTTGAATCATCTGGGTTTTCGTTTTGAGTTGGAGGGCGAGAGCGAGATCTTAATTGGCGGGATTGTTCTGGTTGCATTGTCTCTGCAGGCCAGGCAAAGGTAGCAATGCCAGACGGAACACGGCTCTGCGGGGAATCGGCGCCGGTAAAGGCCGAAGAGTAGGACAAGACCGATGACGTAGAGTCGCGTCGGTCACCGAGCCACCAGCTGGCGCGCGACTCGGCCGTCGTCCTCGAGTCGACGGAATTCCGGCGGTCATCCAGGCTCAACTGCGCAATCCGCGCCGTGTCAATCGCCGACCCCCGCCGCTTTGGCGCCGGTCCTTCGTCGCTCGGCACTCCCGGCCCAGCAAGCACCTCTTCTCCCATCTTGCGCTTCATCCCCTGTCCCTTGTCCTGTCCTACTGCAATCGAATGTCGTCGCATGTTGTAATCAAACCCAGATTCTACCTCCATCTCCCTCGGTCCTGAAAACAAAAACCCTTCAATACAATTAACTCAATAATCATCAATCAACTATACCTGGTGACGACCGCAACAGATTTCGTATCTGCATCTCTCCCCCGCTAGTGTGCGACGTCGCATCCCCAAACACATATGGTGACACTGGTCGTGCATCTTGCTGCGCCGATGACGCCCCAGACGACGCGGAGCTAGGCTGCTCTCCTGGCGCCCTGAACATTGTATTCAGCTTCATGTTCGACGCAGCGTGCAGTGACGGGTCTGTGACTGACCCCCGCCGCTGGTTCTGCAGAAACTGCAGGGGTGCTAACGGTGGAGGCGACGGCCTTAACGATGGTTCCTTGCTGGCAGACCCATTGCCGGTGGTTTGGGGCATGGACGAGGCGCTAGAGGGGGAGTGTGTAACAGTAGAGACAAGCACAAGACGTACGTGACGAGTTGACAAGAGACAGAGTTCAGACTAGGAGGAAGTAGTCGTCTGGCTTTTTGGTGAGTTGCCCCCCAAAGTGATCGATAAATTCAGTTACATCGCGTGGTCATACCCAATCGGGTTATATTGGAAACCAAACAAACAACAACCCCCCTCACGTTTGGCCCAACGTGCCACACAACACCGCCCGCCCCTCCTCCGTTATCTCATAAATACGTTGATACGATCCTCTGCTGTTCTTCGTCAATCGTCCAGGCCGCTCTGCCTGGTTGAAGACCGCCTCCCACCCGTCTTCTATCACCATAATCTCCCGTAACTTGCTCATATAATCCAAACGCACCTCTTTACGCCGCAGTGCCATGACTGAAACGGGGACAATGCCGTCCAGCCCTCTCCCAATTACAGACTGATGGTGCACGCGAGCACGGAACAGCTCACGCGTTCGACAAGGGATGATGTGAACTGACGTCGGCTGTCCCGTCACTCCGGCCCTACCAGGTCCACGTGCCAACCACATTGTCATCGAAGCCATCTCTGAATCGTGAGTATAGTGCAACCCAGCTCCAAACCAAGGTTTCAGCGCCCGCGGGCAATAAAGCACTCCGTATCCGACCTCATCGTCGTTTGAAGGTTCGCAGGCGCTCCATGCTAGCCCCTGAGTATGGAATGATCAGCCACCGTTTCGATTATAATGTAATACACACGCCTTACCTCCTGAGTCTCCCAAGGCTCACGTATGAGATACGTATCCGCGAACGAAACAGCCTCTGCATGACGTGCCGCCAGTATAAAATCCCTCGGTGGCACTTCTGCTCTCATAACCGTGGAATACAGACCCTGGTCTGCTGACACAGCGGCGCAATCCCTCCTCGGCGTGTGAGCCCAAAATCCATTCCAATCGCACATCTTGTCTATCGTGTCTTGTTCTCCAAATTCCCACCTAGAAACAAGTTCGTTTCCAGAAGCACTAGTGCAGAGAAATTGAAGTCTATTTATTGTTCGACGGAGATCTGGTGCAGGGAGGTCGCTTGATACTGCAGGATTGGAGATGTCAGGCATATCAATGGCCCCGATATTGGGCTCTGACTCTTCGTACATCCGAAGAAGAGTGTCACGGCCGAACATAATATGACCTTCAGATGAACATAATGCTTGAAGATATGACACTGCAAGTGAGGGCGGGCATGGTTGGAAGAACAAAGTAGTTTGCAAAGGAAGATCTTGAACGGGTACGAGGGAAATGTCTGTGGATGTACGCCAAATGTATTAATTAGTCTTGTGAATGAAACTCGAACTCAAAGAGCGCATGTTCACCATTGCAAGTGCAGATCACGGGTCTCCTGCAATCCTTGATGAAGTTGGTGACAGCAGGCCAAAAGTTTGTGTCTTCTTTGAACAGAATATCGACTTCTTCAAGTAGAATCAGTGACTGTCGGATACTGGGTGGCTGAAGGTTCGGCGCAAGTCCGGAATTTTTGGAGGCCGGTTCCTCGTCACTGTTCAATATGGGTGTCCTGTCATCCTTGCTCTCCTTGAGCATGCTCTTGAGCACTTCAAATGCTCCCGATGTGCCTGCTTTGCGCATTGTTCGAACATGGTGGTTCTTCCCAGCGTCACCGATTAGACTATCAACTCCCACACCATTTCGTCGTCCGATTCCAGGGTACACTTCCAGAACATCCCACCCAAGTTCTTCGGCGCAGGCATACACGGCTGCCGTCTTTCCTGACCCCGATGGTCCTACAAGCAGCATCGTGTTTGTCAGAGAGTTAAAAGTATATCGCGAAGATCCGAGTTGAGGCGCAGGTTCTATGATCGGCACTAGCGGAGGAGATGAACGCGGAGGGCTCGATGGGGCGTCATACGGCGGTGGACTCGAGGCCGCAACGGAGGAAAAATCGTCTCCGCTATATACGATCCAATTGTCATCATCGTCCGAATCGACTCGTCGCTTCTTTCTTCCACGTTTCTTTTCGACTGTACGTACCACTCTTGGCCGCTTTGTACCACGCGTAGTGTCGCCTGTGGCTTTGCCCTTGCCTTTCGGGTCGATAGCACTTTCCGACTCGGAAGCTTGGAGCTGCAGTTCAAGAGCATGTATCCAATCTCGTAAATATATAGCGTTTTCTTCGTTGCCGAGGACCTCTTTAGCACATGTCGGCCGCCATTTATCAACCCAGAGTCGATGTGTTGACGTCTCAACTTGAGACGTTGTTGCAAAGCGAGTTATAGCTGGATGGTGTCGATACTCCTCTGGTATGGTATCCAAATAGGTCAAAGGATCAGATGGTGTAAAGTCCGTTGGTGCAATAGATGTAGTTGGCTTAGATAAAAGTTGTTTAAACGTATCTGGTTCGTGACTGAGTCTCTGAGAGCTGGACGAGCTATTACGATGGACTCGACCGTACGGGGGTCCTGGGGCAGAGAAGGTGTGTTGTGGGCCACGAACATGTTGCGACTCTTTGTCCGGAAACGGGCAACTAACCTCTTGAGCTTTGGAGCGAGAGCTGGTTGGCACCGATGGTATTATCGATTGCCGTGGCGCTATCCGTGGTGCCGACTTTTTTGTCTTTGTAGGCTGACTAGATAGTTCTAGAAATTCTACTTCAGGCGACCGAGATGTCGAGGGAACAGGAGGGGCCTTTGGTCGACGGAGAGCAAAAATGGGCGCAAGAGGTTTGGATTCGTTTGATTTCTGCTGGAGTAGAGGTTTCAGAGGCGAGGAATTCAATACGATCGGATCCTCTTGGCTGCCGCCCGTCTCTGGAGGTGGGATGAGGTTCGAATATGTCGTGGTTTCTATTGGTGACTCGCTGTCCGTGATTTCTATGATAGGCTCAATAGATGGTTCAAGAATTTCGGGTGCAGGAGATAGCGGTGTATACGTTGGCTTTGGGGTTTGGGTTAAGAAGAAAGGGTGTATTGGGGGTCGCGGCTCCAGGCTTGCTGTACCGTAGATGAGCCCATGTCATTGGAATGAGTAGATGGATCGTACCTTGTCTGAATTGTTCAACTACGGGGGCCATGTCTATCCCCTCTTTATCTACTTCATCTACGCGCGTCGAAGTCGAGGCAATTGAGATGGGCGGCTTGAGCTCATCCTCCGGTGCCTGCGATTGGACTGAAGTATCAGATACTTGTGTAGCTCTCTTAGAGAATTCAAAGAGTGTCCGCTGTCTCGGTGCCGTCTATTCATATTTTACGGTAAGGGCGCGAGATGAACGCGCTACAAGGGATGCTGACCGACCGATTTGGCTTTAGGTTTGGAAGAACTCCTCGTATCCACCATTAGGAACTATGCTGATATATGTCGTCCGTTAGCCACTTTGGAAGTAGGAAGGTGATAAACCATGGAAAGGAGCTTGTCAATGTTGGGCAACAAGTTCAACTCGAACGCGTCCCCATTGTGAAGTTCTTGTTACCACGTGATGTGCCAGTTCCATGAAGTTGACGCTGACTTTGACGAGTCATTCGAAGACGACGACGAAATGTACCGATGTGATCCCAATAAGAGTCAATTCAGACGAAAATTCAGACAAAATTTCGGGAAACAATTTGAATCCATGATATAGCGCCTGAGTGCACCGAGTTAGGGTACCCTTTCGACATACTAATACACTACAACTTCGCATAATTTGGACAATGTGGTATATGATAGTGGAAGCTGAAGATACGAGGAACCTTCACCGATTTACATCGCCGGCACTGCCTGCAGGCTGAAGTTACAGTAAAGTATCCATAGTCTCCACCTGTTGGTTGCTCATAGAATCGGCAAGGATGTTCCACTCATCAACTTGGTTTCGCTGAGAGTTCGAAATCAGCACAAACATGTTTAAATAAATTAAAGAGCTCACATCCTTCAGAGCAGCTGCCATAGCTGCCTTGAACCTATCAGTGAATATCTTTGCACCCTCGATATCTTCCCTGACAATGAAAGCGGCGGAGGTAGCCCCGACAAGAAGGGCCCTAAAAACTCCCTGCTTCTGGATAATATCTTTGAGGGCTGCAATGTAAATAGGACCAGCAACTTGGAGGCCATCAAGGATGATGCGACCGTCGTCCTCTGGGATAGTTAACTCCAGCAGACCCTGAGAGACAAATGTATTTGAGCATTTGAGAACCATCGACAGATGGAATATCTAGACTCGCGTTGTCAACGATTAATTCTTGGAGGGTCGCCACAATGTCCGACGACGCTTTGCGCATGCGCTAATTCAAATTAGGATATTTTTGTGAGCAAGCAGTGGTTTGCTTGAAAAAATAATACGCGTTCTTACGTCGAGCACAGCGATTGTGCCGAGGCCGATCGTTGGAGGGAAGAGGTTGACGGCGTCCTTGTACAGTCTGAAAGTGCTTCCTAGGTACTGAACGTCCGCCTTGATATCATCAATCGTGGCGCAAAAAGACGGCACCGCGAGGAAAGCGAGCGCAATGTATTTTGTGAAGCGCATGATTTGAGGAGATTTTGAGGAGTGGGTTAGCTGTGAGGTGATTACTACTTACCACAACTTGGACCTTTATATTCCACACCTTTGATCAGATTAGTCCTGGTAGCACAATCCATGTGGCACAATGAGAAATACACGCCACGCGCCGTACGGTTAGAACGCTGGAAACAAGTCCGAGCCCGTAGTTGAGGCTATCTTACCAAAAGTTTAAAGAACTAGCTACAGTTGGATGACCCCGAGGCTCATTTTTCTCATGAAAATTGCTTTAAGTGCTCCAAAGAGTTTAGCGATTTCAAAGTGTTTTCGGCAGAACATAGACTAGTGGTGGTCATAGTAAGGCGTAATAAAGCACGTTGTGTTCACGATGCTTCTAGACCCATGCAATCGCGGACAGTTCATTGACAGTGAAAATGAGCTAGACGTACGTGGCTTGTAGGTGGAGATTGAAGCAGTCTACTTGTGCTTGTAGGCGGGCCAGTGGCGTATCATGGCCGCTGCTGCTAGTCCCATTATTTCAGCATCGTCCACCTCCAATTTTGTGCCCAGGCCTCCTCTCCATTCTAGCACTTTCTCTGTGTTCACGGAAAAGCCGCGAGGCTCCGCCCAGGGCCCAGAGCCCGACCTGCGGCCTGAGATTCTGAATATCAATTTCTCTGTCAATCTTGAAACTTGGGCGAAGTTGCCTCCTCCAGCCGCTACATAAGGGAGGTCCATTACGATTGTTCTGATCTCAATAAGAGTCAATCCAGACAAAATCATGGACTCGGAAACATTTGAGTTTCAGCGCGAGTGCACCGAGATAACAGTACACAACTTCCGAAAATCTGGACAACTTGGTATATGGAAATAGTAGTTGGAGATACGAAGAACACCCTGATATCACTTATCGACCACTGCCTACTGGCTGTGAGAGTGGCATTTAGCAATGGCCGCATCCTGTTTGGCGATGACTCCATCTGCGAGTTTCTTCCACTCAGCGACTTGACTTTGCTGAAAAGATATCACATCAGTACCATTCTTTTAAAACGGATAAAGGAAATTACATCTTCCAGAGCAGCTGCAAAAGCATCTTCAAAAAGATCGGAGAAAGGCCGAATAACCTCAATGTCTTTCCTGACAGCATCGAGGGCGTTTGTGTCCCCGATGGCAAGAGCTTTAAGGGCATCCCTTTTTGCAAGGAGATAGTCGATGGCTTGGTCGTAAGCCGGCGCAGCGTTGTGGATGTTCGCAAGAAGAATACGACCATCGGCCTTAGCAATGTGTGCGTCCAGGCTCTGAGTGACCAATGCATTTCGGCATGTGAAGACGACGGATGGTCGGAAGACTTACTTTGAGGTTAGGGATTATTGCCTGTACAGCGACCAAAACGGTCGCAGCTGCTGTGGTGACGCGCTGCATGAGGCAAGATGTTCTTATGAGAAGTTGGCTTGATGAAATTTGCGGGGGCCATACCTTAAGCACAAGAGGACTCGTGGTGTGGTCGATCTTTGGCGGGAAGTAGTTGGCAGCGTTCTTGTACAGTTTGCAAGTGTCTTCTAGGTACCGAAAGTCCGCCTTGACACTATCAAACGTAGCGCAAAAAGAAGGCACCACGAGGAATACAAGGGCAATGAATTTAGTATAACGCATGGTGTGCTTGAAGGGTGTTTGAGAAGTGGGTAGCTGTGATATGCTTACTGACGCACCTTGGGCCTTTATATCGCGCACCTTCGTGGTTGATCATGTTGGTCGCAACAGTCACACTTTACAACAATACACAAAACCACCACGGTCTGAAAGGTGGAGACTTCTATTCGCTGAAGCAATGCTCCAAGTCAGCCGTTGGGGTATCATTTACCCAGGAAAGTGCTGCTTTGAAATACAAATGGGCTTCAATAAATTATTGAGGGGACCTCCACTACAGGTGGACGTAAGATGTGATAGAACATGTCGTATTTTCGAAGCTTCTCAACAGTAGATCTCGGACAGATTGTTGACAGCAAAGATGGGCCAGACAAAGGACTTGTTCATGAAGAAAGCAGGAGCTTAAATTTCTCTGGACAGAGAACAGAGCACAAGGCGCGTACTGAGCAAGACAATGGAGGACCTTTCCTCAGACCTCTCTACTGAGTCTACTCATTAGTATATTACACACGCACCGTGAGTGATGAGCTCCACAGGACAAACACGGGAAGTTCTTAACGAGCTACCCTTGACATTTGTTAGTCTGAGAATATGTTAGAGTAGCGGCGTAGCCCTTCTAGGTTTGACGGTCATACTTAGGAGACTGAGCTGGGATATTGATTTAATTGTACTGTTTTGGGTATAGTGCAACTGTGGGACGGAGGAAGCCCCTCACTATAGCCGCAGTTACTTCTCTTGTAAACGATTCTAGAAGGAGGCATCCAGCTTTCACAAAGACATGAGCTTGCTAAGGTGGTGAGAAGTCATGAGAGCAAGATCATGAATTCGAAATGGGCAACAAACAGTGACCGTGTGACTCAGACTCAAGTCATGCATTCAGTGATTCACTGTCAGGCAGGCCTGCCGCCTGTTCACAAATCCGTCGGGTAGAAAGTATCCGACTTCTAGCTGCCAGTGAATGGCACCTCACGAGGCGTCGTTGCGTCAGCTTTCTAACGAATACTATGGTATGTATTATTTTAATCATTTGTCTTGGACTGCCATCTGATGCATTGAGAAATTGTTTTTCCAGAACAAAATGGCGATTACATTGATGTTCTCCAGAGTCCACCCTCTGCGCTGCAGTTCTCTCGGCTAGTGCATATATCACGACCGGTGGTTATCAAAGGTACGGACCAGACTATGTTTATGAGTTGACTGATCTTTTGATGAAAGGATTCAAGATCCCTGCTTCGGCGCTATGGTCTGATGAATATCTCTCCAACCGGATGGGCGCAAGGAAAATATCTATAGCTGTGACGCCCAACGGGTGTGGTGGACTCCTGTCTTGATGGTTTGGCACACATCGGCTGATACATCTATCTAGACTTGCAGATGCTGTCACTCCTGGACCTGATGACCGGCTCTACTTTGTCGAACCATTGATAGAAAAAATGTCCATGGCTGAATTCCTCGCCAACATCTCATCTGGTTTGATCAAAAATCGAAATAGGTACGATCCATGACCATGCTAATATCTGAGCAGGATCGAAAACGGGCAAAGGAGACATTTGTTATTTGCAATCGCAGAATGGCAATATGTACTCTAGCGACGATTTTGGCGAACAAGCTGCCGATTCATTCACGGAATTTCAACCTCTGAGGGCTGATGTTCCCAGTGATATACCGTTTTGCACGGAAGCACTTGGTATGCTTTAGACTTTAGCGCCCTTGAATCTATCTTTGAATTCTTAGACAGGGAGAACACCTGATGCCGTTAACCTGTGGATTGGAGATGGTCGCAGTATCACAAGTATCCATAGTGGCAAGTAGGCTGTGTCTGTTGTCTTCACGATCTAAGAATATTCGACAGATCCCTATGAAAATATCTATACCGTGTTGCGTGGGGCCAAACACTTTACCTTGCTCCCTCCGACCGAAGGATGGTGCCTCAAAGGTGGATTCAACCCTAGATTATCACAATCTTTTGATCTGACTCCGCATAGAACGTACTTACCCACATGCGACGTATTCACGAAAGGAGACAGGGAAGTTGGTCGTCGAGCCCACGAACAGGGTTGAAATTCGATGGTCTTCTGTCTGTACTCCACATGTACTGGGCGCCCTTCCGCCCGATGCCCATCCCTTTCATATCACTCTAGGTCCAGGTGACACCCTATATCTTCCCGCAGGATGGTGGCATCACGTTCGACAACTGAAAGGAGCTACCACGATAGCACTTAATTGGTGGTATGACATGGAAATGCGCGGTATGTCCTGGGTGACACTTAACTTTCTCCGCGGTGCCATAGAAGTCCCATCGGGAAACGGTCAGGAGGGTGATGATGCAGAGAGAATGTAATGATCTGGCAGCTTGAGAAAAACTTTCAGGAGATTGAGACCGAGGGGTTGTAGTTTCTGGCCAGTGATCTGTGTGAATTTCAGGTCCAGTTATTATTTCTCTACAAAACCCTGTACATATTACTATTAGTATTACTACTGACATTGCACGCGATCACGTTTGATATTGTTACTGTCACAAGTATTCAGTCACAAAAATTTGACCCGTCCATTCCCCCACCATCTCTTTTACTTGCCGCTATGCCCAAGGAAAAGTCGGAGAAGAAGGACAAGAAGAGAAAGGAGGCTCCAGAGGCAGAACCTGCTGATGTTGAAATGGTAGACGCGGACGGACCCAAAGTACATGATTTACCCAAATCTTTTGTGGTGTAATTTACCAACTTGCGAATTCCTTTTCTAGTCCCCTAAGAAAGCAAAGAAAGAAAAGGAGGAAATCGTAATTCCCGAGGAGGATCTGTCACCTCTGGCTCGCCCTCTCGCTCAGAAAAAGCTCGTCAAAAAGCTACACAAAACGATTAAAAAAGGTACGATGGAGTCTGAGAGTGCTTCTCGGTTTGCTCATCGCTTGCGCTTATAGCTTCGAAAGCACGGCAAGTAAAGCGTGGTGTGAAGGAAGTTGTGAAGGGTATCCGTAAGGGTGAAAAAGGGTATGTTCAATCATTTCATCACCATGGACTTTGCATTAATTATTCAATTTATAGGCTCCTCATCCTGGCCGCAGATATCAATCCCATCGACATCATTTCCCACCTCCCCGTACTCAGTGAAGAAGCACAAATACCCTACGTCTTCGTCGCCTCGAAAGAAGAGCTTGGACATGCCAGTTCAACAAAACGACCAACAAGTTGTGTCATGGTGTGTCCAGATCAGAAGAAAAAGAAGAGAAAGGATGGAGAGGAGGACAAGGATGATGACTACCGGGAATTATACGACGAGTGCTACAAGGAGGTTGAGAAACTTGACACCCAGATAGTATTTTGAAATATCAATGTCCACGTCCGTCTATACTTTTTTAGCGAACATCAGACACCTGAGTTTCACACGGATCGTGTACCAATTTATTCTTCCTCCCGCCAGCACCACCCACGGCTCTATACCCTCCCTAGTCTGTGTACCCTCTTGGCCAATATATCGCTATGCCTGCCGCTAAATCAAAAGCCTCCAATGATGCTGCTCCCAAGGCAAAGGCTTCTCCAGTAGCCAGCGGTACCTCCACTCCGGTTTCCACCACCGACAAAAAGGACACTGCAGATGCCCTCGCTGCCTTCTCCGGAGGCAAGCCTGACAAGAAAGCCTACGATGCTGAACAGGATAGAATAAAGAAGGAAATTGACGCTCTGCAGGCCAAATTGGTGAGCAATGACTTCACCTGCATAAATTTCACAGGCTTAACCTGAACGGGAAATGCCAGTCTACTGTCAAGGACAAAATCGCTCTGGCGACAAAATCTGGAGGCCCAGGAAACGATAGACGTGCTGCTCTCCGTGCTGAATTAGATTCCATCCGTGGTCAACAGTCCAGCAACAAGTCATCCCGGAGCAAAATCCACGAGCAAATAAACGCTATCCAGGAAGGTATTCAAAAGAAGGTTTGTAGTGATATTTCAATAAATTCATTATGTGCTCTGATATGTTTTTCAATAGATCAAAGATCTTCAGGCTGCGAAGGGCAAGGTACCCTTCAAAAATGTCGCAGAAGTTGATGCACACATCAAGTAAGTGATTTCACGTTGATATTTACTGTATGCCGACGAGAAACGTGCGCTGGCGGACATTTCATCCAGCAAGCGCAGCCGTCGTGTGGTGGAAGGCTTCCAGGCTGATCAGGAATCCATTGAGGCGGACCGTGCTGCTGTCGATAAACTCCGCAAGCAGCTCGAAGACCCTGAATTCAAGGCTACCTCCGACCGTTATGACGCCATCAAGACGGAGCTTGACCTACTCAAGAAAGAGGGCGACGAAGCATATGCGAATCGCTCTAAACTCTTCGAGGAGCGCGATGCTATCCAGGCGCAGCTCACCGTCTTCTTCAATCAGAAGCGCGAGGGCGCTGCTCAGTTCCGCGAGGCGAATGACGCGTACTGGAATAAGGTCAATGAGGATCGGGCCCGTCGTGCCGAGAGGGCCCGCGCTCAGCGTGCAGCTGAGGAGGCAGAGAAGAAAAAGGAGATTGCGGAACGCATACGCGATGAAGCAACCCTCCCTGCCTACCAAGCTCAAATCGAGGACTGCCAGACACTCATCGATTTCCTGTCGGGTAAGACGACTGGCAACGTCACCTACAAGTCTACTCCTCTCCTCGAGAAGACTGAGATCACAGGCGTCGCGAAGCTGGAAACAAGGCAGGTCGATGCTGTTCCCGAAGGTTCAGTGGTGCGAAAGAAAAAGGGTGAAGACGAGGAGAACTATTTTGTTGGCGGAAAGGGAAAGAAGGGCAAGAAGGGTCCTTCGAGCCCGTCCACCACTACAAGCGAACTCAACCTACCTCTCCCGACTCTCTCCGCTCTTCTCTCTCTCTCCATCCCTCCACCTGCTTCGCGTGCCGACGTCCCCCGCGTCGTCGAAGATCTCAAGACGAAGAAGGCCTGGTTCGAGGCTAACCAGGCTCGCGCTACTGCAGATAAGATCGCCAAGGCCGAAGCCGACATTGCACGCTTGACTGGTGTAAAAGACGCAAAGGCGGCCGCTCCCAATGGGACCGAAACTCCGGCGGAGCCTGTCTCGACACCAAAGGATGACAGCCTACCCACCTCAGAGCCAGCAACGTCAGAGACGTTGGACAAGGTAGAAGAAGTGCTCGAAAAAGAGCCCGCCGAGGAATCATAATTTTTTGAACGGAGTGGATGGATGGGATGGACCAGGCAGAGCACACGATAGAAAACATTCATTCGCATGCTTGAATATACTCCTTTGTGATAATATCATAGTGAGATATGAGCAAATCAAAACAAGCAGGACGGGTGAGTATATAGATATATCGATAACAAAATCCTCGAAGTCAAGATGAGTATACAATATTAAGGAGTGAGGGGATTTGGGACAAATAGATATAGAAAAGAAAGAGTGAGTGATACAGCGGGGGGAAGGGTTGTACGGCGACGATAGTTTAGACAAGACAGACAAGTTGGTCATGAGCAAAACTGAAGAGAACGATAATATCCGTGAATTTAAGATTCTTTCGTACACAGAACACGTCAGAACAAGAAAAATTCGCAGCGCACTATGCGCTGGATATTTGCTCCGTTTTAACAGGCTTTACCTCAGCCTCTGGCTCGCTTGCTGGTGTGGCAGACGCAGACGCACTCATACCCAGGTCCTGGAACGCAGAGGTAGCATCGAAGCCATTTCCTGAGCCCGAAAAGTCGGTGAACGACAATCCTGATTGATGTGGCTCTTCCTGGCTCGCGGTCGTATCCATATAGGATAAAGGTGCATAGCTGTCTGGATTGAAACCAGTTGAAGAAGGATCAATCGAACCAGAGGGGAATGCCTCCTGTTGAAGGGCAGCCAGCATACTCGAGGTAGTAGGAGTGATGGCCATCATCTGCTGTGGCCGGACTTCTAGGGTATTGAAGCTCTCTTGGCCTGCCATTGGCGATAAGGTAAAGAACTGTTGTTGCATAACAGGCTCAACCGAAGCAGCGACGGAGTTCGTCGACAGCGCCACATTCCTTAAAACGTTGACGGCAATCCAGTCGCTAAAATCCAATCGTTAGTCGCGTGCTCTGCGTGGTTCAATCGTACCCAACTCACTCGAGGAACAATTTCAAAATTTGGAATGCGCCGAAGGCCGGATCGCTGCGAATGGTCAAGTCCCGCATGACCTGACTCGTAACGTATCCCCAGCGTATGAGGACGCTTCTGGAGCTCATCGCCCCTTTCTCTTCTTGTGCTCCGTGGTTTCCCCTACTGCTCCCCATTAATCGTTCACAGCACTTATCCGCCCACGCCATCACTTCCCTCACCGGCTCGTTAGTCTTCGTCAAGCTCTCCAACAACTGCACAAATTCAACTTCAAGAAGCTGTACGAGGTCTTCATGGCGACAGTTGCAGACCAAGGCGGATTGATTGCGAACGGACTCGAAATCGACTTTAAGCCAAGACCGGCGCATTTCCGTCAGCTGCTTTTGGTTTGTGAGGACCGTATTCAGGGCTTGGGTAACCTGATAAATGTCAAGGAACCGTACTGAAGATAATGGTCAGACAAGCCGACGAAAAATAAAAAGATGGCGTACAAACTAGGTGCCCAAATCGCGCGCCTAGCTCCACTTTAGGTTCAACAAAGGTATTGCCATAATTCTCGAGAGCCACTAGTAAAATTTTCTCCATCTTGTTTGCCAGTTGACGCAGGCTGGACAACGAAGCCGCGCTGATTGGCGAAAGCATCTGGGACCGCAAGATCTCCAAAATTTCCTACACGAAATGGCGGGCCTGATCAGCATACGCGTTTCAAGATAAAACGTCGGATCTACAACTTACATCATAGACGATGGCGTCGGCTTTGGCCATGAGCCCTGCAATAGCAGGTGCATGCACGATCTCCCTGTGTTGCCCTCCCAAGGTCGTCCAGAATGTTCGTAGATGCATCTCAAACTGATCAAATCGGAAAGACCTGACGCTTTCAAGCAATGCATCAAGATGTTCCTGGAACCAACCCCATACTTCACGTGCGAGAACCGTATGATGGGTGGAGCTCGCTCCGACAGCATCTTCGATGGATGGGAAATGGGATAATTGGCGGACGGAGAGGGCCTGCTGCGGGGCGAGATACGGCACCTGACCATTGGTCTGTTGAGGCGATGGTGCCTGGACGCTCAGGGCTGGTTCCTGTGTAGGGTGGCGGCGGATGGAGGCCTGTGGGGGGTAAGAGGCAGGGCGTTGAGCGGATTGCACTTGAGAAAGTAGAGTTGCAGCGGTGGGCGTCTTGTCACTGAGGTCACTATCGGGGAAGCCAGCACCCTTGATATCACCCGTCAGAGCCAGAGAGTTCCTCTTGGAATTGATGGCAGAGTTGGCGCCTTCAGAATCATCATCATCGTCCTCATCCGACCGCTCTTCACTCCTGCTCGCCTGTTCTGACTGTTCCTGCGCAAGTCGGGCCGCATTAACGGATTGTTGACCCGCGTTATTGTTCGATTTTTGGATATAATCCTGAAGCCACTCGGCTTCCGCCGAAGTTGCAGGACGAATACCACAATCTGTCATCAGGCAGCTGATCAATGATCTGATAGGAAATAATAAAAAAGACCGCACGCACAATGATATTTGCTATTTCCTCTGACACCTAAACGTCGTGTTTTGATAGTGGGGAAGCACAGACGAATTGCCTTGCCCAACGTGGCGGTATTGATGTGAGGGATCCCGTACTGGTCGCAGACGCGGCGATACGAAAAATAAAGGCCTTGACGTGGAACGTTCCCGTCCGGGTAGGGGGCATAATTGGCAGTCAACCTATTTTGTTTCAGGATTTTTTTTAATAATGCTGTGACCCACACAACAATTTTAACAATAACAAGACCTACCATGCCTGGACAAAGATCTGTTTCGCCCTGTCTGAAGCACTTGTCGTAGTAGCCACCCTCACATTTGCTGCCAATTTTTCCAGAGCATGATCGGGACTGATGGCCATACGGCCAAATGCGCTGGCTGGGTGCATGGTGTCGTGGGCAGGTGCCATGGTTTGACCGCCACCAAACATGCCGTGATAGTCTGTCGGAGCGCTGTTTAGGTACATGGATATATCATCCGTTTCACTAGATGAGGAATGGACGCTGTCTGTATCACGGGGGTAAGGGGAAGCGGCGACTCGTGCTCTGATGTGTGTGGGACGAATGGGGCCCTTTGTGATGCTGTGAACAGGAGGAGACTGGCGCGAGTCGTCGTTAGTGATACTGTGGGACAGGGGGAAGCTGATTAATGAATCCCGTACGTGGTCGGCCTGGAGGTGGTATGAGTTTGTGCGGTATAGATCGTCTGGGTGGTAGCCTCCCTGGGAGGACTGTGGGCGAGATATGGATGAGTGTGAGGACGATGAGACAGACGATGAGCGTGAATGAGGGACAAAGTCAAGGGTAGAAGGGATCATGTGTAGGTTGACGGCAGTCATTTGGGAAGGAGAGTGGTTGCTGGAGGAGCAAAGAGGGCTTTAGGCGGACCAGCCGTGGACAGAAGAAAAGAGAGAGAGGGAGAGGGGGAGAAGGAGAAAAGTAGATGGTATGTCGAGGACGACGACGACGATAAGTAAAAGGATTAGGACGGGGGTTCGGAATGGAATTGAAGGTGTTGGTTACCAGATCAGCTCAGAGGTCAATCGTCAAGACAACAACAGCACGCCTTTTTAGGCTTCTTTATATTCTCACTAACAAACACGCCACCACGCCGGTTCTCCTCGCACGCCCCCCTCCATCAATCGAATTCTTGATACATCATTCAGGTCTTCCCCCCATATACATGTATTCCCGAAACCGACCTCGCAGTTTCTTCTCATTCTTGTCCCCCAGCCTCTGCGCAAGCTCCACCCACGACCCGATCGTCAGATCCACCATCCCGTACGGCGTAAACTTCGACTTTGTCACCCCTGATTCTTGCAGAGATTTCGGCAGGCGTTCCAGAGGTATTGGATATTGAAAAACGCTGCTCGTCGTGTTTCCCTCGGGGTGCAGCTGTTCGGGCGCAAATGTCAGATACTCGAGTTTGAACTTGGGTTTCCTTTTCACGTTCGCTTCCTCGAGCTTCGGGAGGTAGTACTGCATTCAAATGTTTAATAAGAGTTAGCTGGTGCCCGAAACATGGCCCACCTGAGCGTACCCCAAAGGGGTCCATAACTTGTTACTCCGCGAAGGCGACTCGGGATCAGAGTTCCATGTTTCGTTCAAATAACACTTCCACGTTTCTGAGTGCTTTTTAGTCCGGCAGTACACCTCCTTGTCCTCGTATCTCCCCCGTCGATGACCGTGCTTCCGCTCTTTACTGACCTTGGGTTTGGTCTCGGTTCCCGTCACATTATACGCAAATACCCTGAAGGAAGGAAGGTACGGGTTGGGTACGACGGGCGGTGCCGTATTGACTACTGCGTAATCCGCATAGTCCAACGTGCTGAGATCCTTCGGCAAATGAGCAAACTCCTGCAGAAGTATGTTATACAGAGTAGTGCCACGTAAGTCAGACTGTGGTTTGAAATTCGGCCCATCTTTCGGGATCTCCAGATCAATGGCTTCCAGAAACGAGAACTGTACCAAACGTGGTCAGAGAAAATCTGCCCGTTGGAAAGAAGCGTATCCCTACATGGTCCGCATTCATGTGCTACGGGTAGCATCTAAATGTCAGCAGATGAGAGAAGTCGTCAAGATGTTGAACTCACACCGAACAGATGACCCAAGATCGTGTCCTGGAATCGGAGCGACAACTCAACATACCGAACGTACTTTGTAATATTAAAAGATGTTGATAGTCAGCTTCATTCATCCCTAACGACAAGTACTTTGAATTGACTCACACAGTCAGGGAAGTAGTTGCCCGGGGAGGGCGGTACATGACCTATACATAGCCATAAATTAAGAAGATCTCGCAATCATTCCTCGAAAATTGAACTGACCAGTCATCCAGACCTTATGTTATAGGATCAGTAAACATTGTCATCATGATCCCGGCGTAACTCACTTGCATGTTCCTATAACGATATGTCTTGAGCTGAACTTCCAACCAATCAAGCTGAAGATTTCCAGGATCATCTCTGTCATGAAAGCTACAGCCTCCAACAGCTATGTTAACAACGCAGAGTAAGTTTGAAATCAATAGAACCGAAACCAGTCACCCTAACCTTTATTGGAGTCGTAGAAATACATTGTATTCAGGCTGATAGCAGCCACCTTGTCTGGAATAACCTCTTTTGAGTAGTACGCGCCACGTTGGAACACCTGCAAATATGGGAAAGGCACGAAGGTCTCCCATATCCTAACATA
>JABAJT010009730.1:57808-74331 GCA_018850275.1 Tephrocybe sp. 9174TJB
GTGCTCAACAGACCACGGAGACCATGTCGCCATCACACGTTCGAGAAGTGGGAATGGTGGAGGTCTGATCATGTTGGGAAGATCTGACGGCGTACTGTTCGTATTGCTACATGTGGTGTCGGTTAAGCGACTGACAGTGACGGCCTCGCCACAGAAACCCTGGAGGCATTCGTTTTGGATCCTCCGAGCTCTACGATATCATCGACTTGTGCTTCTCTGGTCCCAGTGCTGAACATGTCGTAGAAGACGCGCTTGCTGTTGGACAGAAGGTCGAAAACGGCATGGACGAACGTGTCATACTCTTTCTCAAATTGCCTGAAGGGACTACCCTCTCCAAAGAGGTAGAGCACAAGATCAAATTTGAAGTTCGCAGCAGAAGGAGCGCCCGGCATGTTCCAGCCAGAGTGTGTAGTCTATTTCAGTGCCGAGATTATCACGTCTAATCTTCCCCGCATGGTAGATCATACAAGTTACGGATATCCCCTACACTCTGAACGGGAAACGGGTGGAGGTGATTGTGAAGAAGGTGAGATGAGCTCCTCCTGATTTGCGATCCTGTGAACTTGTAAGCTAATCTCCGCTGAGATTATCAATGGTGCCCCTCTCACAAGTGTTAACCCTGCAACACTGTCGAATCCCGAATGCCTCGCGTTTTATGCGGACATAGGCACAGCTCTGCGCCGTGAAGTTGCTTAACAATACCCGACGCAATATTTGATCTTATACACCACATACCAACATCTCATAGTATTGTACATACCTGTCCCTCTTACAACTTTTTAACTAGGAATAGAATCGGTACATCGGATCTGTTCCCTTGATTCCATCAGTTTGAGTTGATGTGGCGATGCAAAAGAGCCTCGAGGCACATCACTGCACACGGTGACAACCTTCTTATTTTCCCTATTATGTAACTCCACTGGTTGTTTTCAAAATTTTCGGCGTTGAGAGGCCTTCTCCTACTAACCACCACCATCTCACTACGTGGCGCGGTGGGTTGACGATCAGGGTGCAGCCTACAGAACACGATCAGACCGACGACATTCACGACCCCGACACACGATCGACACATTGTACATTGCAGGCCGCCCTCCTGGTTGCTTCATGTTAGCCTCGTGCCTCTGATTTCTCCTGATATATCATGCCTTCCAACCCCACACGACCGTCACTGAATCGCGAACCAACTCCTCCCCCTCGTTCAAGAATGCCCTCCGTTTTCAACATCATTAGAGCAAGCACCTATGGTAAGAATCGTCGTTGTACAATTGCATAACGACGAGCTTATTGGGTCGTAGGAACCGTGATACTTTTTACAGTTATTTGCCTGGCAATGGCTGGCCACTTCCAGCACGTCCTAGCTGCTTCTGATCTCAGTGAGTTCGACTGAGTTGAATCTCGTGATCCAATATTCTGATCCTCCCAATTCAGCTCGTTTCGTACCATTCGCTGTATTCGTCTGTTCCGCCAGTCTGTTTATCTTCACTATTCTGTGAGTTGTATATCTCGGAAGATATTTCAATTCTCATTCCGATTTCACCCAGGCTTGGTCTCAGCTTTCTATTGAGGGGACGTAACCCGATCAATACCAAGATGGAATTGGCCAGTTTGGGACTTGCAGGGATATTCTGGCTGGGTGAGAAGCGGGTCGATCGCCCCATGGAAGTAAACTTACCTGCATTTTTCCAGTTTTGGGAGTCTTTCTTGTGACATCTGATTCCCAGTCGGCGGACGTGGAATGCTTCTCGTCCGCGTCTTCTACGCAGCCACTGGACGACAGTGTGGCAAACTGTAAGCGAGGTTACACGCCTGCGACGTTCATATTCTCAACACCCCACAGTTCACACGGACCAATACCAAGCCATGTATCGTGTTCTCATGTCGTTCTCGTTAATGAACGCCGCACTCGGTAGGCCTGGAAATAATCTCACGACCTGGACCTGCGTCTCACCTGCACCCGTAGTTCTACTATTCAGCTTAGGACTTCTGTTCTTGGTCGTCAGGAAACACCGCAGTGGCGAAACCCACATGTGGCACGGGCCAGTTACCTCGTGTGCATGGTTTAATCGCTATGATTCTACTGTAAAAAGGGGCAACAGCAAGTCGTCAAGTATTCTGCCACTCACTGCAGGGACTGCTGTCGCATCCAGTAGCCGCAAACGATCACAGGGAAGAAGTCCTTACGCAAATGGACGACCGAGTGGCCGGTCCGCCAATCAAGAGAAACCTCTTCCCAGCAGTCCCCCAATGCGCCAACTATCGGGAAGCTCGGGACGATCGACAATGCCTGGATCCTATGAGAGCAACGATTTTGAACGCGGTAATATGCTTAACCCGAACCTGCCTAAACCGGCCCGCCACCGATGATCGATTTGCCTCCGCACAAACTTGAATATGTATCACTTTTATTATATTTGGTCTCAGTGGGGAGAGACACCATACTACTTGTATAGGAATGAGGACCAATTCACCCACATGTACTACATCTATGTATAAAAAGAAATAAAACTAGTTCCGCAATGCTGTCCCCCGACCGATTGGTACTGCGGCATGTTGGCGGCATGGGTGGCGAGTTTTGTCATGCATGATCGATCGAGGCTCTCTCCACGTGTTGGAGAAGGAACCAAATTTGAATTGCTGGAGGTTTCTCAAGCCATAACCATTCCGCTCACGCAACTCACGATCTGAATGACTGTACGCTTTGGAAATTACAGAATTGGCTTTTATGGTACGCACACTATCATATCCATTTGGCCATTTACTTGTTTCTGATGGTCGAAACTCGTGTGCATGTACATCAGCCGTTGTCTTCCTACTTACTGGTCAGTCCCTACATAAACCCTAGCTCTGGCGCTTGTTCCTCGGGAGACCAGCTGACTTGGTCTTGATCAACAGCGACTGTTCTAGGACTCGCAGCAAACTTTGCTAATCTGTTCCTCCCCACACTGCATCGTACGTTTTGGCAAGTCTGTTTTCGCTCAAGCCCAGACTCACCCCTCTCACCAGGAGACTTTACCATTTTCTCCCTCATCGTTCCTTCGCTTACTTTGCTTCTGTTTCTTGTATCGTAAATTAGGCTCCCCTCAATCTGCTTTCTACGATTACTCATTCGAATACCAGGATACAATGGGCTCAACCGAGAACCGAAGCTTTCATGCTGTTTCTTGTTGCAGCGCTGTGGATAGGTGTGCCCACACATCCTGACCTCATAGCCCCATACTGATACACTAGAAGCCATGGGAGCATGGTCAACGTAGGCTTCAATCTCCATCCTTTGCTGTATAAAATTTGTGACGAGGTTTGAAGTGACATCATTGGAAACATTCAATGTGATGGCCTCGCTGGCCAACAGACTGCTACCAGGAACGGAGGCAGTGAGTGCTCAATTTTTCCAATCGCAAGACAATGTTCAATATACTTATTTTCTTCAACCAGTGTCGGCGCAAACATTTTGCTACGAGATGAAAGTAATAGAGGCATTTTCATGGATGCTCTTCGCGACAAACGCAATTGCTCTCATTATCCTCTTCCGCTTGGTGAGTCTAGCCCAAGCGTTCGGCAGGGTTGATATCTGGTGGGAGCCTATCCGAGGTAAGTTATTTGGTAATGGATTTGAACAAATTGCATTTATGCTTACGACCTCCTGAAGAACTCCCGTGGTTCGGAGAGGCGCCTGGGTTTTACAACACGCACCAGTCTCCAATGATGCAGTATCCTCAAGCAGGCCCGGGAGGATATCCCTATGGCCAAAGTGCACACCACCCCGGTCAAACGATCGTCATTCAGCCTGGAATGAATGGTCAGCCAGCTACCGTCACCACAGTGCCCATGCCATGAGGCAGCCCCTGTGCGGCGAACCTGACTCTGAACGGCATACATATGGATCCATCATTTTCATGACTTTCACGCTCTCAACTACTATATGTTCCACACCTTTCACTATCAACAACCTTCAACATCTAGCTAGAATTTGCGAAGTTTTCTTGCTTTACATGTACACGTTTTATACATATAGCTATTCATGACCCTTTTACACGCGCTTCACCCCTTTACGTTCTGATGCGTTTGCGGGAAACGTGCTGGCCTCGTTGTCCCTCGTGTATAGATAAATAAAGGCGCACTGGACATTACTCCTAACCAATATACTTTGACACGATGCCGCTTTTCCGTGACCATCCCATTCGTTCCACCGTTGCGGGTAATCGATGATTCTTCTACAGAAATAATCGAAGATACTGACATCGAAGCAAATAGTTATCGGAGCCTTGGCCGTTGGACACATCATGACAAACTTCATGACCTCTCTCCGTGAGTGGCCAATCTCGAACAGTTCAAGCTCAGCTGACACCAGTTCCAGATGCATTCCACCTTACACAGACGTCGGTGGCGATGCTGGCAATCTCCTCAATGATGGTTCTGTGAGTGCTTTCGGCACCTAGGTCCGACTTTATCTCTCAAGTCCATCTTCAAGTGTTACAATGCATCACAGACGCCAGGGGCAGCTTTTGTCACAGACACAAGAGGAGATGGTGCTAATACTCGGCTTTGGGTTATTCTGGATTGGTGAGCACCTCGCGAAATAGTTGCTCCATGTGTCAAAGTCCTCTAACACGCTATCCCAAAGCCACGTTGCTCGCCTGGCGGTCCATGTCACATCGTGCAGTCGATCCAGCCACAGGAGGAGAATTAACCCATACGCCTTCCCCGGCGGTGTCCGGGAAACAGGAGGCGGGGTATACGCCAGGGTGGCCCTATCCATGTTCCAAAGATGCGATCCATTGTGTCGTTGAAGACTGGACATTCTACTAGAGTTGAGATGAATCCAGGGGACATGGCATATTTACAGCAGGCACTGCAGCTGGTCGTCTGTAGTAGTTGAATATGGTGATTTATTATCAGAGATAGGGTGCTTACTTGAGATCGACCATTGAAAGAGTCATCACTCACGGCACTTCGGCTTCACCCGCCCGCCTATACCCAACTGTCGCTTAAGCGCAAGCCTTGTACTTCTCTCACTGCTCAGTCTCCTTTTCATTCTCAGCAGCTCAATCCCACTATGATAAGTCCCCCAGGCATGTATCAAATCCGGAAACTTACCTAGCATCTCTTCTATACACCAGTTCAAGCAAACGAAGGATTGAAACCGATGTCATGAAGATGTCAGTCTGCTCTTCACCTTCCTTGTGGCACAGACTCATTCTGGGACAGGCTCATGTCTGATTATGAGGTCTCCTTGGTCAATGATAGCATGCAGGAATTCTATGTTCGTTTCTTTGGTCCCTCAGAAAGTAAGCGTTATATCGCCCCTTAGCCACTTCCAGTTGCTCACGGGCGGGCTTCTTGTGCAGCACCGTTCCAGGGAGGCGTTTGGAAGATACATGTAGAGCTCCCGGATCAATACCCGTACAAGTCGCCCAGTATTGGTTTCATGAACAAGATATTTCACCCGAACATCGATGAATTGTGAGTGCGCATCAACTTGGAGTATCCTTACTGAAACATGTCTCTCAGGAGCGGTTCTGTGTGCTTAGACGTGATCAATCAGACATGGTCACCAATGTTCGGTGGGTACAGATCAATGTAGTCTTGTGTTATATACTAATCAAGTTCAACGACCATAGACATGATCAATATTTTCGAGGTCTTCCTACCGCAGCTTTTGCGCTACCCTAATCCGAATGATCCTTTGAACGGAGAAGCCGCTGCGCTTTTAATGCGTCATCCAAAGGAATACGAAGCGAAAGTGAAAGGTATGAGGAGCTATCTCTGTATTCTTAGTATTGGACGTTAACGTGCTATCCCAGAGTATGTTCAGAGATACGCTACCAAGGAGGCCGCCGATGCGTCTGCAGGTGGAGCCGACTCCGACGAGGATGAAGAGATGAGCGACATAGGAAGCATCAGCGATGGAGAATGATCCCTTGTTCCGACGACCCCTCAAGAACCCTCGCCTCCTGTGTCTTGCCTCACCACTCACTGCATCCTCTTCATTAACATCCAGAATTCTGGAACCCCTTATCAATGTGTTATCTATTTATCTGGCATCCCTCATCACTTTATCGATCCTACCATACTTTCTGGCGCATGTCCTCCAGCCTTGTACTTTTTTTTGCATAACGATGTCACACACAAGAACCGTCCCTTTTTGTCCTTTATATCTGGATCTCCGTCTCCATCACCTGTAGTTTACATTTGCAGGTTGTTGTACTATTCTCACCCTACCTGACAAGAAATGCTCATGAATATTGTGATTTTACATTCCATTGTGCGTGACTTCAGCCTGGTGTGGTGGTGTCCGTCGTTGGTATTGAAGGTACGAAGACTTCTATTTTCTTCCGTGTATCTGTTGCAGACTAAAGGGAGCTCGCGCGTCAACCCATGAAAGGGGTAAAACCAAAGATGGTGGTGTTACCTTGATAAGCTGGTCAATTTGTGTCTTTACACTGTCCATCGTAGAGGCCTTCGTCTTGCTTTCCTTCAAGAGATCTTCCTTTTGTTGGACAAGTTCTTTCCTTTTAAGGTCGAGCCTAACAGTGTGGCGTTTTCGTATTTAGCTACTAAAGCTTGTGATTCCAGTTCAACGGCATACCGCTGGCGTTCCGCGAGTTCAAAACTCAAGCGATTGAGCATAAGCTGATGCTCATCTGAGAGGACGTCTTCCGTACGGGCTGCCTCTGGTGCTAGTCGCGTGAATTCCTCAAGATCATAAAGCGGAACATCTTGGTATATTGAACTGGATTCCTCCGCTTTAGCAATGCAGGTGCTAAGCCTAGCCCAAAGCTCACTCACGCAAACTGGCGACACTTTTCGATTTCACGCTCAAGATGTCGCTTTTCGTACAAAAGATTCTGGAGACCGAGGTGAGCTTGGTCCATTTCTTGCCTCGCTTCGGAAGTTGCCTCTTTTCTGATGCGTGTCGCGGTGTTGCTAGTGCGATGAAGAGCTTTGAGACGGCCCATCAGAGCCATGGCACGGATGTGGATTGCTGCGACATCCTGTGAGACGTGGTTTTGGGAGGCAAGGTCACGGAGTTGGTCGAATACGTGGTCTGCAGGAGGAGGGACGCCACTGTCGAGGTGGTCGAGCATAACGGTTGCAGTGTGAACTTGAGTTGCACTTGTGAGAAATTGGAGAGAGCCGCCCGGGCCGGATGCCGATCGCTTCGTCACTTCAAAGATCACTCAGCACCACCCGTCTCCCGGTCATTTTCCCTCTCCCATCTTCATTCATCCTATCACCCCTTCACCATCGTCCACAATGACTCGCGCTCGCTCTATGTCTGGCACAATCCCTTCCATGGAGACCTCCCATGAAGAGCTTAAAGATAACACCATCATCGTAGGTTCGTATCAAGATCTTGTCTTATCAGCGCGTCGCCAGTGCTCAATCCAATACCGCCCAACAGTTCTCGGTGCCTCCGGTGACCTCGCTAAGAAAAAGGTAATCCTCGTGCTCTTTGTAGCGTAATCGACGAGTTCTCAATGTCGATCTCAACAGACTCTCCCTGCCCTTTTCGGTCTCTTCCGTCAGGGTTTTCTTCCTCGAGATGCCAAAATTGTGGGGTATGCTCGTACCAAGATGGATATCGAGGAATTCCACAAGCGTGCTACCTCTTACATTAAAAACCCTGATAACGATCCTGAAATTGCAGCCAAAATTCAACAGTTCAAGGACATCTCTACATATGTTTCTGGTAGCTACGACGACGGCGCTGCTTTCGACGAACTCAACAAGCATCTGGAGGAGATCGAGTCCAAATACCAGTCAAAAGAGTGCAATCGTCTCTTCTACCTTGCCCTTCCTCCCACCGTCTTTGTCCCCGTCGCTAAAAACCTCAAGGAACACTGCTACATCACTAGGGGAGGAATCAACCGCATCATCGTTGAAAAGCCCTTCGGAAAGGACCTTGAATCTGCTCGGGACCTTTTGGGTTCGCTCAAGCAATACTGGTCAGAGGATGAGACATTCCGTATCGACCACTATCTTGGAAAGGAGATGGTGAAGAATCTTCTCGTACTACGATTTGCCAACGTCGCAATGGGTGCAGCTTGGGACAAGAACTCCATCAGCAATGTACAGATTACGTTCAAGGAACCATTTGGTACAGAAGGTCGCGGTGGCTACTTCGATGAGTTCGGTATGATTCGTGATGTTCTCCAGAACCGTAAGTCTAGTCTACTTTTTTCTTTGGTAAGATGGGCTGCTTATTTTCCGCAGACTTGCTACAGGTTCTCAGCATCTTGACCATGGAGCGCCCCGTTTCCTTCTCAGCCGAAGATATCCGTGATGAGAAGGTGAAGCCGATAAGGCCAATGATAAGTCTTTCCGAATCCGATTATTGACGATTGATCAGGTCAAAGTCCTGCGGGCTATCCCGCCTATTGAACGTTCAGATACACTTCTTGGCCAGTATGTTGCCGCCAACGGCAAGCCGGGATACCTCGACGACGAAACCGTCCCTCCCCAGTCCGTTTGCCCCACATTCGCCGCAACAACTTTGTGGATTCACAACCCCCGATGGGAGGGTGTTCCGTTCATCCTAAAGGCCGGCAAAGGTAAATTTTGACGAGCCCCTGATATGACGCTATCCCCCTGACTAATTATAACCCGCCCAGCTTTGAATGAGGCCAAGGTCGAGGTCCGCATTCAATTTAAGGACGTTACACAGGGAATCTTCAAGGATATCGCCCGCAACGAGCTGGTCATTCGTATTCAGCCTTCCGAGGCAGTCTACCTGAAGCTCAATGCTAAAACTCCTGGCCTTTACACGCGCGCCATTCCCACCGAGATGGACCTCACATACAAGCGGAGGTTCACCGAGGCTAAGATTCCCGAGGCGTACGAGGCTCTCATCCTTGATGCACTGAAGGGCGATCATTCCAACTTTGTGCGCCATGATGAACTTGACGTTGCATGGAAGGTGTGTTATTGGACATTGATTTGGACTTGTCTTCGAGATAATCCATAACTCTATTTGCAGATTTTCACCCCTATCCTGCACTGGATCGATGGCCTCGATGGGCAGCGTCCTCGTCCTTCCCCATACCCGTATGGATCTCGTGGCCCCACAGAACTCGATGAATTTGTTGCGAAGTACGGCTATAGACGTTCAGCTGATGCATAGTGAGTGGATGGACGTTTTTTGGTTTGGAACTTACCGTGGCTAACATTCTTGGCTTCAGTTACTGGCCAGTGACAAGCCTCGCCTCGCTTTAGTTTTCCACATATTTAGGACGGGTGCCCGCGAAGGTTATTATCAATTGAAGACATATCATTACAGACACTGAGGAGCAGACAAATGTACAACCATCGAGGAAATCGAATGTTTTGACATGAACCCCATTAATCTCATCTGTTCAGAGGCCCTTGATAATCACAAGGTCTCTTGCTGTCATTGGAAAGACCCTAAAGAACTGCACTTTTCACGTCAAATTCGCCGCATCAGAAAGATAACTAGAGTCCAGAAGTACCTGAGTACCGGCCAAATCGGTCTGTGACACAAGTCTCGAGTATTCACATGTACGGAAGTCGGCCGATGTATTCTGACGAGGCTGAATTTTGGGGCGTATAAACTAGGACAGGGTAAGAGAACATCTCTGCACGTAATTGCAAAATCGGGGATCGGGGTAAGGATAAACGTCCATTATTAAGGAGCGTAAACGGCATGGCCTGGAGTGAGCGGTAAGATAGGATAGAACGCGAGAGTTTGTCAGTTATTGGCAGACAGACTTGCCTTGGTACGTCCGACCGTTGGGATCAATCAAAGACTTTAGTTTTTCCGCCGCGGTGCGTACACCATCCCGACAATCCGCAAGCCCTCTCCAAGAGCCAGACACGGTCCAGCATTCAGAGCACGCGCGAGAAGCAGAATTAAATGTTTCAAGTTCGAGTTGATTGCGCTTGTGAAGCGCGACGCAGATGTCTACAAGACGATTGATGCCAACAGACCACGACTGGATGCCTGTCGCAAGATTGGGGTTGGTGGTTGTGTCCGTGATCAAGAATGACGAAGAGAGACCGAGACACTGTCGAAGGACGTGTTGATCGAGGACCTGGGAGTCACGGGTGGACTGTGCGATTACTCGTATAACGAATGCACCGTAATCTGTTGGTTTCTGTGATGGGCACTGTAGAAGTACATTATGGTTGGCAGTGGGAAGGGATGAGACTCACAAGAGGCTCCATTTGAGAGGGCTGAGCAGAGTCGAGAGATGGTGGCACGGGTATGGTCGACGACGACGCGAAGGTATCACCAGCTGTAGAGGGGGGCATGGTAGGAGTAATAATGCATTTGATCAGACCATAGTCCTCCAGCGTATAGTGGCCTCGACATAAGGAGACTTCGGCAAACGCCGGCCACACATCCCGTTCCCGTCTCCAGAATTTGGTGTTCCATACATGTCTTTCCTTCAACAAATCCTCAAGGGCCTTACTCCCCCGCCCCATATCAATCCAGTCGAATACGACGGCCTCGAGTACAAATGGAGCATCTTCGTCTTTAGACCTGCTTGTCAGTAATCCATTTTCCCGTTTACAGCGTAGTCACTTGACATCTTTGGTTTAGTGTTCCAGCTTGAGTTATATCTCATTGCTGGCCTTGTCACATACCTCGCTGTCGTTTTCATCGGAATTTATAGAAACAAGGCCAAGGCCAACAGCTGGCACGTCTTGCTCTCCCTCTGTCGCGCGTCAGCACTAATCGGCTTTTAACCATCACAGGTTTAACGCGTATTTTCCTCTCCTGGAGAAGCAGTTCTCCAAACCATTGGGCAAGAACGGCTTGACCAAGGATGGCTACTCTGACTTTTATAATTTTTCTACCGGCCGTCGTAATGTCGCGTCTCTCCATACCGTGTTTACCCTTCGGCCACGTCACGATCCTTTCCAGTACCTTTTCCAATTTGCTCGCACTCTGATCGACCTGCACTATCGACCCAAGGACGACGTCACTCTTGATTTCAAGCTGGCACCTGGGGCATTGGCTCAAGAGTTTGTTTGGGCTGTCGTCGCGAAGGATGAACTTCGCTCGATCAAAGACGACCGATGGGATTTGGTACATTCCCTTTAGTTGATTATTAATGTCCTAAGTACTTACCCTACTTTTCTAGACATTCACCAAGACGTCTGAGCAACCTTCTCTACCTCCTACACTTTCTGTGATGTCGGGTATGTCTTGTTTCTACGGCCAGAAGCACGTCGTGCTGAGCCTGTCTCTCCCCCCGAGTCATGTTGAGGACGCGTCCAACTTGGTCGCCGCCGTATTCACGCTCATCGACACACTCAATAACATCAACCTCCGTCCGGAGACTAAACTCAAGCTCAAGAAAGCTAGAGAAGAATTGGACAAGTCACTCAAAGCTGATTCTGAGAAGGAAAAGAAGGAGAAGGTATGGCTTTTCGTGCTGTATTGTCAAAGTCATTTGTCGATTTCTGACATGCTGGTGGTTTATAGGAAGAGGAAGCTGCCGAGGATAAGAAGGCTGCGAAACGCAGGCAAGAGCAGGATAGGATCGCTAAACTTCCTGCCGCTGAACAACAAAAGGTTCTTTGGGGCATCCTCATCATAAAAACCTCAATTTAACCTCGATATTTCCAGATCCTTGAGAAGGAGCGTAAACGTGCATTGCGCAAATCGCAAGGCAAAGTTGTCCGCAAGTAACGATCCCGTGGAAGTGGGACAAAAACATGACTATACTACCCATTTGTGATATTGATATAATTTAAGGGTACATATTGGCTGGTGGTGGTTGTACTCTACAGATGGCATCAGGGATACGGATATGTTGACAACATCGTATAATCAGATCGACAAAGACACCAATGCGCGAGTAGTTCAGTAGGAAGAGCCTACGAACGGTCAATGCATATGGAGGTACACTATCACTGCACAACGCGCAAGTTAGTCGGGGAAAATGAGATGAGGATGCTACCGGCGATTCCCATCCCAACTACGACGGTTTTCCTGACAATACCTCCAGAAGTCAAGGATTACAAGAGAACGAAATAAGGGAGATATGATGTGTATTAGCACAGGAATTATATGCGGTGCAAAGAGCCGGACTTAAGTAAGAGGCAGCGTTCCTGGTGAATACGACAATATTGAGACGAAGGGGTGTGATACTTGAGAAAAATGTGCTCATTATCGATCTATTCAGCGTTAGGTTACACAGACCATTCAAACGTTCAACCAGCTGTAAAGTTGGGGCCTGGCGCGTGTTTGCCACCGCTACGATTAGGTAATAAGGCTCACGACGATCTCTAGAGGCTCTGGTTCAGAGCTCTACGGCCAACGTTAAGCAACGTTGAACCCTCCCTAATGGTTCCTCTTTTTGAGATTACACTCATCGACCTCCGGGCCACTACGCCAAAGCTCCAGAGACAGAGAACTTTGATTCTAAACACTATATATGTCCGCGCTAGGCTTATGGTGCCACCTTCTCTCTTTTGGCATAACGCGACTCGTGGCCAAAGGAATCACACGGACTAATAGTACAAGATTACGGTCATCAAGTTGGACGTCGCCTTCAACAAGTTGTTGCCCATTTGCCCCTTGTATGGTTTAGCGTTCAACACTCTTCCTTATTATTCGCCACGGAAACAGATCAGCATAGTTTGAACGGCGGAAACGAGGATTCCTTCCAAACCTAAAGGGAAATTGGGCTTTCAGCATCCTTCAATCAACCGCCCCATCCCACCTCTAGATTATGGGTAACAGCGATATCGAATGCCTGCATATTCTCCAACTTGATGGACCTCGCTCCGTTGTCTGGCTCATTACTCGCCTGCTGCTCATTTGTTGATCAAAAATATGCTTTCTCCATTCATTTCTAGCTCTCATTTTCACTGTCAATGAACCCGCGATTGTATAGATCTAGAAGCATAGTGAACAAAACATGCTTTATCACGCCTTATGACCACCTCTAGTCTCTGTTGAAAAGGCTTTGAAGTCGCTAAACTCTTTGCAACGCAAAGGTGCACTTAGAGCGCTTTTCATGAGCAGAATGGACCTTGGGGCCATCTAACTGTGGCTAGTTCTTTCAACTTTTGGCAAGATAGCCCTCAACTACTGACTCGGGCTTTTTTCCAGCGTTCCAATCGTGGTGTGTATTACTTATTGTGATGGATTGGCTACTAGGACTAATCTGATTGAAGGTGTGCGATATAAAGGTCCAAGTTGTAGTAGTAATCACCTCACAGCTAACCCAGCTACTCACTCCTCAAATACTCCTCAAATCATGCTCTTCACAAAATACATTGCGCTCGCCTTTCTCGTGGTGCCTTCTTTTTGCGTCACGATTGATAATATCAAGGAGGCCGCTCGGAACCTAGGAGACACTTGCACAGTGTACAAGAACGCCGCCAGCTCCTTCCCGGCAACGATCGGCCTGGCCACTCCTCTTGCGCTCACTGTATGGATGCTTTCATCTTATCAAACCCAGTTCTCATAAAACCTCTTGATTTTATCCGACATGCAGAGCATTCTCGCAGCATCTACAAATGTTGTAGTCGCCCTCCAGACAGTAACCCTTGCCCTCAATGTGAGTCTCCCAGACATACGCGTTCGTTGTATATCTAAATGCCTTGGTTGCTCAGAACCTGGTCGTTGGTGACGTTCTCATCGCTGAGGAAGATGGTCAGGTCATCCTTGCAGGCCTCCACGTTGCTGGGCCGACTTACATCCAAGCCCTGAACTATCTCGTTGACAGAAGGGATGCCCTTAGAGCTCTTCGTGTCATTGGGGGCACCAATGCCCTTGATGCTGTCAGAACAGATCTCGAGGGTGTAACGACGCCCTCCCTGGAATTCAAGTCAGCTATGGCAGCGGCTCTGATAGATGTAATTTCTTTTATTCATTTTGGAGGATTGGTGCTGATTTGATATGGTTCAGCAAAGTCAAGTTGCTGATTGGATCAAACTCGCAGATTCAGTCATCGACGAAGAGATCGCGACCATTGGCACTCTCATCTAACTGCCAGAAATCGATAGCAGTCATCTTCCTCGTGTTTTGAATTAATACTACTATATGCCGCATTTTCCAGGTTTTATATCCCGAAGTTGTGTACTATCTCAATAACTTGGTGCACTCGCACCGAAATTCGAGTTGTTCCCCATGATTTCGTCTGAAAAGATTCTTATCGAGATCATACCAAATAAACTTCCATAAGAGGCAAAAGAATGGTTGAAAAATGGGTGTAGTCCAGTCAATCGCTGAAGTGACCGTACTGAATGGAGGTACAACTAGGCCTGCCCACTAGCACAGTCCTATGAACTACTACTACTTCGCACGCGGCACAAGCCACTGGCAGTGATACTTTTTGCCTCAGAGAGGCATGTTCGGAGCTGCACTTCAATTTTCCGAAATCACAGACAGCGCCCAATATCCTATCCTAATAGAAACCGGCGCATTCGAACGTTCGAACGTTCGAACCCACCCACAATATAGGCGGCAGCTGGTGGCAGCCAAGACATAACCGATCGCCTGTATGTTCCTCAGGACGCGGTCCTCGCTAGCCTTGTACGAGTCGACTCTGTTTTCTCCATACCCACAAGCTAGCTCATTTTCACTGTCAATGAACTGTCTGCGATTGTGTCATTGTATGGATGGATCTAGTACACTACTAGTACTAGAAGCGTCTTGAACGACACGTGGAGTCTATCACGCCTTATGACCAATGTTCTGTTAGAAATACTTTGAAGTCGCTTAGTAGCTCTCTCCGAATTGCAACACAAAGAAGCACTTATACCGACCTTCACGAGCAAAATGAACCCCAGGGTCCATCCAACTCTGGCTAGTTCTTCAAATTCATGCCAGCCTCGACCACCGACTCGGGGCATTTCTCTAGCGAAAAGGACTTATCTCCTTTCCAACCATATAGAGTAATATTCCAAGGTATGCGATATAAAGGTCCTTGAAGTTGTAGTAGTCATCATCTCACAGCCACAGCTACTCACTTATCAAAGACTTCTCAAACACAACATGCGCTTTACAAAGTTCATTGCGCTCGCTTTCCTCGCGGTGCCTTCTTTCTGCGCCACGGTTGATGATATCAAGACGGACGCTCAAAACCTAGGTTCCACTGTTTCACTGTTCAATAGCGCCACGAAGGCCTTCCCTACAACGATCGGCCTCGGCACAGCTATTGCACTCGACGTAAGAGCCCCTACCATTTTTTTCTCCTTATCAAACCAACTAACTGCTCATGACAACTTCTTGTATGAAACTAGCGCGTCCTCAAAGCGTCGGCGACCGTTGTGGTCTCCCTTGAAGCATTGATCCTTGACCTCAACGTAAGTCTAGAGATTCCATCTTTTGTCAAGATGCCTAACGAATATCTTTGTCTCTCAGAGTCTGGAGGTACTTATTGCCGAGGATGATGGTCGTGCCATCCTTGATGGCCTCCAACTTGTTGGGCCGATTTACATTGCAGCCCTCCAGTATATTATCGAGAAGAAGGCAGTTCTTGACGTCCTTCCTGCTGTTGGGGGTACCTCTGCCCTTATCGTTGTCAGGAAAGATCTCGAGGGTGTAAAGACTTTCTCTGATAGTTTCAAGGCAGCTATGGCAGCGGTTTTCAAAGATGTATTGTTCTTTATTCATATTGACAAACTTGATGCTGATTTGATATTGTTCAGCAAAATCAAGCCGATGAGTGGAACAAACTCGCAGATACAGTCATCGACAAAGAGATCGCGACCATTGCCACTCTACTCTAATTGCCAGCAGGCAGTGGACGAGGAAATCGATAGCAGTCATCGTGTCTTAAATTGTTACTACTATGTGCCACATTTTCCAGGTTTTCAATCCTGATGTTTTGTACAATAATGTCCATGAAGATTCCGAATGTTTTGCTCGGTTGAAGATCAGCGGGCCCTCTTTCATATGATTGACTTCATAGTATAGTGCACATGAGAGCATGAGCGGAATACGGCATAAAGGTACGTTGAATGCCGACTGAAAGGATATTTTAAAGGGTAAAAAAGACAACCGGGTCGTGTGGCGCACCAGCTATAATAACATTATTCATATACATACATATTGGTTCTTTCGTTGTATTCTACAGATGGCAATAAGGATCAGATAGGTTAACAGGGGTTCCTATATATTTAATATACTAAGAAGCAGGGAAAGCCACAGACGACGCCGATTTCGAGGAGTTGTCCTCTTTCTCTAGAGGTAAATCAAAATACTCCAAGCTGCTTGCTGAATCGTTGTGATGCTTCCCGTTCCCATTAGCGCTCAACACACCACTCGTCGTCGTCGTCGTCGTCGTCTCGGCCTTCTTATCCTCTGCAGGTTGATCAGAAGCCAGCGGCGTCGAAGCAAGAGCAGAGGCCCCCCATCTCGCGCCCCAGCTCGTAAAGAATCTCAACAACCACATAGGTTTAATCCCAGGATGCTTAACCACATCTTCCTCATCCTCTTCCTCCATCGTCGTACCAAGGTACGGTACCCCCGGTTCCTCCTCCTCCGCCTCGCTCTCCGTCCTCCCCAAATAATCCACCAACCTCTCCTTCCCATCCAACGT